>JAKMXC010000114.1:0-118828 GCA_025328345.1 Colletotrichum sp. SAR11_59 | reverse complement strand
GAGTCCCTGTTGTTCCCGTGATCCTGCAGTACAAATGTCCTGTCCTAGCCGCCCGGTGCCTAAGTGGGTCGGTTATCTGTTACTCTTGCATAACGGGTCGTAACATTTAACTACTAGCAGAACAATAACAAACCCTATAATAACTAAAGTAACATATAATAAAATACTACTTATAGATAATATAGTAAGCTTATAGACTTTAGTATAATAACTAAGCCTAATAATAAGAAACCTTAGAACTTTAAGTACTATAACTATAATAAGCAAAGTTATATCGCTAAGGACTATAGATAACCTAAGAAGCTTCCTTAGAAGCTAGTAACTAAGTAACCTTAATAAGTTAGTATAATCATAAAAGCTCTATATATAGCCTAATTATAGACTAAATACTATAACGATAATTACTAAATTCACCTTAAAAATAAAGAAATATTAAGATACTACCTAAGAGATAGTAATCTAAGATAAACTAAATATAATATAACTATCCTAAACCCTTATCCTAAAACCTTAGTAATAATATATACTAGTACTAATAAGATTATAAGAAAACTAACTAAATAGCTTAACGAAATACTATAGATTTAACAATTTAAACCTATTAGCACCTCCTCTACTATATAAGACTAAAAACTAAAGAATAATAATAAATAAAAGCTTATACACCTCTAAAAAGCTAAAAACCTATACTTAAAATAAATCTAAGAAAAACCTTATAATCCCTTATAGGAATAATAACTAAGAGCTATGCTCTTATATATAGAATAACGCAAAAACGCGCGTAGAAATCCCACTAAGATTAAATAAATCAATTAGAAACTTAATAAATAAGTTAAGAAAGAATCTAAAAAAGAACTAGAATACTAATATAACCTCTTAATAGAGTAATAGCTCCTTAATATAACTAGTAACTAGACTTTTAGAGAAGGTAAAAGTTTACTTTATAACTTAGATAAACCTCATAATATTACTTAATAATATACTTAAAAAGAAATTACTTATAGGTTTACCCCTAATATAGATAACTCTAGCTTTAAAGAGGAACTTAATAATAAGAAAAATAGAATTAAGTAATTCCTAAAGTACTAAGAAATTAATATACTCTAAGATAAGTAATAACACTACTTCTATAGCACCTTAGTAAACTAATAAGACTAAAACTATACTTCTTAGTTATATATAAAAGACTATTTTATACTAAGAAGTAACTACTAACTTTATTAAACCTTCTTCTAGCCTTAATACTTCTATAATAAATATAAAGAATATATAAGAGAAAAATATAATTACTAATTCTACCCCTAAAGATATAATAATAAACCTATTTATAAGATTTACTTAATATCTACTATAATTAGATAAACTATAGTATTATTTAAAGATAACTTTATAATTTTTAGACTTAGCCTTTAGTTCCCTATAAGATATTAATATAATAATAATATAAGGTAGAATAAATACTAATAAGATAAATACTAAGTATATTACTAAGAAAAGGTATACGCCTAGAGAATTATAAAAAATAAACCTAAACCTCTATAAGTTAGGATCTATAAGAATAGCTTCTTAAAAGTAAAATAAGAAGGAAAATAGATTACCTACTTTAGATAATTAGAGTAGTTAAAAAACTAAACTTACCTACTAATAATAGATTATAATAAGTAACTAAGTAAAGATCTATTTACTAGATATTATAAAAATATAAGAATAACCTAGAACTTAAAGTTACTATTAATAAATAAATAATACTTATACTAATTAATAGTAGAGCTAAAGTAAATTTTATTACCTCTTAAGCTATTAATAAGCTAGAAGTATAATAAAGAAGAAAAGAATAACTATACCCCCTATATATAGTAGAAGGAGAAGAATTTAAGTATAAAGGAGGTACTATCTATAATAAGACTATACCCCTTAAGATAAGCTACTTAGATTAGAAAAAAAGAATCTAATTTAATATTATTAATATAGGAATATATAATATAATACTAAGATTACTTTAGCTATAAATAAATAACCTATAGATAGATTAAAGTAATAGCTAACTCTATTAGGACTATAATAATTTAGTCCTTAAGTAGCTCTATTAGAATTAAGCCTTAAATAAGTTAACTTAGCTAGAAATAGTAAAATAATACCTCTATTACTTTAAAGTAAAAGAAGCTATATTATAACTACTAAAGATAATAAATTTAAAATAAAAAAATAATCTACTTCTATTTATCCTAGAAGAATATAAAGTTTATAAGAAACTCTTTATAGCTAAACTAAAAACTAAACTACTTAAATATACTATCTTTAACTATAAAATCCCCCTTAAAGAAAGAGAAGAACTATAATTTAATAAAATCTATAGACTTAACCTAATAAAATTAGAAGCCTTAGATAAATACCTCAAAAAAAACCTCTAAAAAGGTTATATTAAACCTTTAATATTACTAGTAGAAAGCTTAATCTTATTTATACCTAAGAAAAATAGAAAATTATAATTATATATTAACTATTATATACTTAATAAGATAATAATTAAAAATTATTACTTACTACTTCTTATTAATAAAATAAGATAACTTCTATATAAAGCTAATTAGTTTATAGCTTTTAACCTTAAAAAGGCTTATAACTTAATTAGAATAAAATAAGGAGAAGAATAGAAGACTGCTTTTAAGATATAAAAAAGATATTTTAAATACCTCGTTATACCTTTTAGCCTCACTAATATACCTATAACATTCTAGAATATAATTAATATTATATTATAATAATATATTAATATTTATATAGTTATTTACTTAGATAATATCCTTATTTTCTCTCTTATACTTAAAAAATATAAAGAAGATATATATAACGTTTTATAAACCCTTTAAGAAGCTAAACTCTTAGTTAAACCTAAGAAGAGTAAGTTCTATATATAGCAAGTAGAATACTTTAAATTTACTATTACTCTAAGAGAAGTTAGTATATTTAAAAATAAAATTAAAGCTATTTAGGAATAGCTTATACTAAAGAACTTTAAGGAAGTCTAAAGGTTCCTAAGCTTTATTAACTTCTATTAGAAATTTATAAAGAACTATAGAAAGATTAATATAGCTCTTATAAACCTTAGCTATAAAAACAAACTATTCTAATAGGAAGAACTATAATAAACAGCTTTCTAGAAAATTAAAAACCTTATTACTAGTAAACTAGTTCTCCTTATCTTAAACCTAATAAAATAATTTAAAGTAGAACTAGATATATCTAACTATACTATTAGAGTATAGTTATCCTAATAAGATTTAGAAGGATATTTATACCTTTATATCTTCTTCTCTAAAAAACTTAAAGGATCTGAACTTAACTATAAGATCTATAATAAAAAGCTTATAGTAATTATTAAAGCTTTTAAAGAATAGCAACTTAAACTCTTAGGAACTTTCTATAAAGTATTAGTATACTTAGACTATAAAAACCTTATATACTTTATAACCTTAAAAGTATTAGAAAAATAATAAGTATAATAGTTAGAATTCCTATTAGGATTTAACTTCTAGATTATTTATAGAAAAAGATTAGATAATAGTAGAGCTAATACCTTTAGTTAGAGACTAAACTATAATGTTTTAGTACCTAAAGAAACCTAGATAATCCTCAAAAAGGATAACTATAGAAACTTAATGCTAGCTACTAAACTCTTAATAATAGCTAGACGATCTAATACTAACCTACTTAGTAAGTTAGATAATAAAGCAATTATAAAGTTTCACGCTTACCCTATATATAGTTACTAAAGAATTATAAAAACCTAGAAATAACTATAATAATAATATAGGGAAAAGGTTACTAGAGAATATATAGTAAAAGTAATTAAGGATTATAAGGTATACTTTAAAAGTAAACCTACTTAATATCAACCTTATAATATACTATAACCTTTACTAGTACTACAAACTACTTAGTAATCTATATTACTTAACTTTATTATTAAACTACTAAAGTCTTAAGAACCTCTTATAGAAGTATACTATAATAGTATTCTTATTATTATAGACTAACTTATAAAATATACCTACTTTATCCTATATAAAGAAGCAAATAACGCTAAAGAATATACCTATATATTTCTTAAATATATTATTACTAACTATATAACACCTAAAGAAATTATATTAAATAGAAATAAAATCTTCACTTCTAATTTTTAGAAATTAATTATATTATACCTTAGTATTAAATAATTAATATCTACTATATTTCACCTATAGACTAATAGATAAATAGAATAAATTAACTAAATCCTTAAAACCTACCTCTACGCCTATATTAATTATAACTAAGATAATTAGGTTATATTACTCCTAATCGCTTAGTTTATCTATAATAGTATAATTAGAGAAAGTACTAAGGAATCCCCCTTCTACTTAAACTATAGATTTAAACTAATTACCTATAGAGAACCTTAAGTAAAACTAGCTATAGTAAAAGCTACTACTTTAGTATAATAAATCAAAGATATCTAATAAAGTATATATAAAGAACTTAAATTTATATAATAAAGAATAATAAGATTTAGTAATAAATAAAGGATTAAAGGACTAACTTTAAAAGAGGGAGATAGCACCTATCTTATATAGCAAAACATCAAAATAAAACAACTAAGTAACAAACTTAACTATAAAAAACTTAGACTTTTTAAAATCTTATAAGTTATTTCACTAGTTAACTATAAACTTAAACTTCTTAAAACTATAAAATACTACCTAATATTCTATATCTTACTACTTAAATTAATACTATAAGGATTATAAATAAAGGACCTTATTATTATAGAAGATAATAAACTAAAATATAAAATAGAAAAACTATTTAACTACTAGTATAGAGATAATAAGTAGGAATACCTCGTTAAGTAGAAGAATTATAGCTATAAAGAAAATATATAAGAACTTAATAATAACCTATCTAATTATAGAGATAAGATTAATAAGTATATTAAGATACTTAACTATATTAATCCTAAGATAGACTAAAGTTACTTATAACTCCTAAAGAATTTAAAAAGTATAAAGTAAACTTTATAAGGGAAAATAAATAAATATAATAAGAAATATAATAAGTATAAAGAGAAGTTAAGAAGTAAAAGATATAACTTCTCTTTCTATAGTTATAATTAGGACGTTTTTAGCTAATATAATAAGGAGAAAGTTTCATTTAACTAAGAATACTAAAGTATAACTAAGAACTCCTTAAAGATACTAATAAGTTACTACTAATTAAAGGACTAAGATTAGTAAACTCCTTACTAATATTAAAACTCTACTAGTTTAGATTATTCTTAACTTTAAGGAACTAAAAGTTACTTATTATACTACTCTTATATATATCTAATATAAAAAGAATATTATTCTCTTCTAACTCTTATATACTTTAAGAAAATATTTCTATATATTACTCCTTTACTTTCTTCTAAATTATATAAATATATAATAAATAACCTATTACTTTAGCTACTTTAGCTTAAATATATACTAGCTTCTTATAAAAGTTTAGTAAAGTATTACTAGCTTACTCTTCTTTCTCCTCTTATTCTTAATACTAATTATTTAGCTTTTTTATTATAACTAATTAGTATAATTATACTACTAAAAGGTATAATAAGGATTTATAATTTAATGCTACTACTAGATTATTATAAGAGCACTTTAGGTTTTTATAACTTTAATAAGTTTTTATACCTTCTACTATCTAATATATATACTTAGTATAAAAGTAATAAGTATAAGGTATAATATTATTAGAACTAAAATAATAGAAAATATCTTTATAAGTAGAATAAAGTGCTAACTTAGACTAATTTAATTTTTAAATATAACTTAATATAATATTAGTATTATAAGTAAAATTAAGAAGTATAATTAATAGATCCTTAACTTAAGACTAATAACCTACTTATATTAAGTCTTAAAGATAAGACCTTTAGAGAGGAGACCTAATATTATAACCTATAAATA
Source organism: Colletotrichum sp. SAR11_59 (assembly GCA_025328345.1). Classification (NCBI taxonomy): domain Eukaryota; kingdom Fungi; phylum Ascomycota; class Sordariomycetes; order Glomerellales; family Glomerellaceae; genus Colletotrichum; species Colletotrichum sp. SAR11_59. The sequence continues at coordinate 112,835 of JAKMXC010000114.1, read as the reverse complement.
AGGATAATAGCTAAATAACTTACTTAGGCGTTAAGCAACTAAGGTAGGATATTTATACTATAGGATTATAGAGATAGTAAGGACTTACTTAGTATAGAAGAACTATAGTATAAATTATATAACGATAAGATAAAAGATTAGATCTATATACTAAGAATATAGAAGCTATACTTAATATATATAAAACCTATTAAGACTAAGAATAGTAATAAAATTATAGTATTATTTAGGACTTATATATAGAATAACTTTAAACTTAGCTTATAGTTATACTTCTATAGCTCTTTAGTAATTAACTTCTTAGTATTTATCCTCTAGATACTCTTAGTTTACCTTTACTACGAATTACTTATAGAGTCTAAGATTAATCACTTTAGCCTCTAAAAGACTAATCTACTACAGCTTATAACTAATAAACTAGACTATAACCTTAGTATACTATTACTATATATTAATCCCTAACTTCTATTAGTAGACCCTACTATTAGATAGCTAACTATAATAGCATTATCTGAGGTAGCTACGCAGCATAAGTAGTAATTATATTAGTTTCTAAGCTGCTAATTATATAAGTTTGATAATAGGAATTAGCAGCAAATCATACTAGAACACGTGAAATCTAAAGCGATAGCAACCAGTAGACTACAATAGCAGAAGTATATATAGATAGCATGAGAAACAGCAAAACCCTCACTTCTCTTCCCCTAGTAATATCTATCTCTTCTCTAATAAATAGGGACACCTATAATGATAAGCTATAACAAGTTAAGGCGCAAACAAAAGCTAGGTAATCAGGAGCATAACCATCTATTAAGGAGCTATAAAGAGGCATATTATGTCAGCTATGCTATATTAAAGGCCCTAGCAGTCGCATACTAAAGATATTCTTAGCAGAAAGCTCGCTTGATATCAATTAGAGCACTAGGGAAGCATTTCTAACTTATCGCTAGAAGCTACTTTATCTAAGCGTCTGCAGGGGCGTTAGGATTTCATTTAAAGTTAAAACGATTCTAGGAGCATGTTAGCAAGTAAGCTGTTCTAATAATAGCGCTAAGTAATTATTGCAAGCAGCACCAACAATTTAAGCTTCTAAGATATTATAGTTAGCTATCTAATAGTAAGGTCTGCTAATAGAAGTTAGGGATTAACATATAGTAATAATATACTAAAGTTATAGTCTAGTTTGTTAGTTATAAGCTATAATAGATTAATCTTTTAGAAACTAAAGTAATTAATCTTAAACTCTATAAGTAATTTATAATAAAAGTAAGCTAAAAGTATCTAGAAGATAAATACTAAGAAGTTAATTACTAAAGAGCTATAGAAGTATAACTATAAGCTAAGTTTAAAGTTATTCTATATATAAATCTTAAATAGTACTATTATCTTTATTACTATTCTTAGTCCTAATAGGTTCTATATATACTAAGTATAGCTTCTATATTCTTAGCGTATAGATCTAATCTCTTATCTTATCGTTATATAACTTATACTATAGTTCTTCTATACTAAGTAAGTCCTTACTATTTTTATAATCCTATAGTATAAATATCTTACTTTAGCTACTTAATACCTAAGTAGGTCGTTTAGCTATTATCCTTATTTATAGGTTATAATATTAAGTCCCCTCTCTAAAGGTTTTATCCTTAAAACCTAATATAAGTAGGTTATTAGTCTTAAGTTAGAGATCTATTAATTATACTTCCTAATTTTACTTATAATACTAATATTATATTAGGTTATATTTAAAAATTAAATTAGTCTAAGTTAGCACTTTATTCTACTTATAAAGATGTTTTCTATTATTTTAGTTCTAATAACGTTATATTTTATACTTATTACTTTCACACTAAGTATATATATTAGATAGTAGAAGGTATAAAAACTTATTAAGGTTATAAAAACCTAAAGCACCTTTATAATAGTCTAGTAGTAGTATTAAGTTATAAGTCCTTATTATACCTTTTAATAGCATAATTATGCTAATTAGTTATAATAAAAAGGCTAAGTAATTAGCATTAAAAATAAGAAGAAAAGGAAGAGTAAGCTAGTAATACCTTACTAAACCTTTATGAGAAGCTAGTATATATTTAAGCTAAGGTAGCTAAAGTAGTAGGTTATTTATTATATATTTATATAATTTAGAAGAAAGTAAAAGAGTAATATATAGAAATATTTTCTTAAAATATATAGAAGTTAGAAGAGGATAATATTCTTCCTATATTAGATATATATAAGAGTAATATAGTAAATAACTTTTAGTTCCTTAAAGTTAAGAATAATCTAAACTAATAAGGTTTTAATATTAGCGAGGAGTTTACTAATCTTAATCCTTTAATTAGTAGTAACTTATTAGTATCCTTAAAAAGTTCTTAGTTATACTTTAGTATTCCTAGCTAAATAAAACTTTCTCTTTATTATATTAGCTAAAAACGTCCTAATTATAACTATAGAAAGAGAAGTTATATCTTTTACTTCCTAGCTTCTCTTTATATTTATTATATTTCTTATTATATTTATTTATTTTCTTTTATAAGGTTTGTTTTATACTTTTTAAATTCTTTAAGAGTTATAAGTAACTTTAGTCTATTTTTAAGATTAATATAGTTAAGTATCCTAATATACTTATTAATCTTATCTTTATAATTAGATAAGTTATTATTAAGTTTTTATATATTTTCTTTATAGTTATAATTCTTCTACTTAACGAGGTATTCCTACTTATTATCTCTATACTAATAGTTAAGTAGTCTTTTTACTTTATATTCTAGTTTATTATCTTCTATAATAATAAGGTCCTTTATTTATAATCCTTATAATACTAGTTTAAGTAGTAAGATATAGAATACTAAGTAGTATTTTATAGTTTTAAAAAGTTTAAGTTTATAGTTAACTAGTAAAATAACTTATAAGATTTTAAAAGGTTTAAGTTTTTTATAGTTAAGTTTATCGCTTAGTTATTTTATTTTAATATTTCACTATATAAGATAAGTACTATCTCCCTCTTTTAAAGTTAGTCCCTTAATCCTTTATTTATTACTAAATCTTATTATTCTTTATTATATAAATTTAAGTTCTTTATATATACTTTATTAAATATCCTTAATTTATTATACTAAAGTAGCAGCTTTTATTATAACTAGTCCTACTTAAGGTTCTCTATAAGTAGTTAGTTTAAATCTATAGTTTAGGTAGAAAGAGGATTCCTTAATACTTTCTCTAATTATACTATTATAAGTAAACTAAACGATTAGGAGTAATATAACCTATTTATCTTAGTTATAATTAATATAAACATAGAAGTAGGTTTTAAAGATTTAGTTAATCTATTCTATTTATCTATTAGTCTATAAGTAAAATATAGTAGATATTAATTATTTAATACTAAGGTATAACATAATTAATTTCTAAAAATTAGAGGTAAAGATCTTATCTCTATCTAATATAATTTCTTTAGGTGTTCTATAGTTAGTAATAATATATTTAAGAAATATATAGGTATATTCTTTAATATTACTTACTTCTTTATATAAGATAAAGTAGGTATATTTTATAAGTTAGTTTATAATAATAAGAACGCTATTATAATATACTCCTATAAGGAGTTCTTAAGACTTTAGTAGCTTAATAATAAAGTTAAGTAATATAGATTGCTAGGTAGTTTATAGCATTAGTAAAGGTTATAGCATACTATAAGGTTAATATTAAGTAGGTTTACTTTTAAAGTATACCTTATAATCCTTAATCGCTTTTACTATATATTCTCTAGTAACCTTTTCCTTATATTATTATTATAGTTATTTCTAGGTTTTTATAATTCCTTAGTAACTATATATAAGGTAAGCGTGAAACTCTATAATTACTTTATTATCTAACTTACTAAGCAGGCTAGTACTAAATTATTTAGCTATTATTAAGAGTTTAATAACTAGTACTAAGTCTCTATAGTTATCCTTTTTAAAGATTATCTAAGTTTCTTTAGGTATTAAGATATTATAGTTTAGTCTCTAACTAAAGGTATTAGCTCTACTATTATTTAATCCTTTTCTATAAATAATCTAGAAGTTAAATCCTAATAGGAACTCTAACTATTATACTTATTGTTTTTCTAATACTTTTAAGGTTATAAAGTATATAAGGTTTTTATAGTCTAAGTATACTAATACTTCATAGAAGGTTCTTAAGAGTTTAGGTTAATATTCTTTAAAAGCTTTAATAATTACTATAAGCTCTTTATTATAAATCTTATAGTTAAGTTTAAATCCTTTAAGTTTTTTAGAGAAGAAGGCGTAAAGGTATAAATATCTTTTTAAGTCTTATTAAGATAACTATGCTCTAATAGTATAGTTAGATATATCTAATTCTACTTCAAATTATTTCATTAGGTCTAAGATAAGGAAAACTAGTTTACTAGTAATAAGGTCTTTAATTTTCTAGAAAGCTATTTATTATAGTTTTTCTTATTAGAATAGTTTATTTTTATAGCTAAGGTCTATAAGAGCTATATTAATCTTTCTATAATTCTTTATAAATTTCTAATAGAAGTTAATAAAGCTTAAGAACCTTTAAACCTCTTTAAGGTTTTTTAGTATAAGCTATTCCTAAACAGCCTTAATCCTATTTTTAGATATACTAACTTCTCTTAGAGTAATAGTAAATCTAAAGTATTCTACTTACTATATATAAAACTTACTCTTCTTAGGTTTAACTAGGAGTTTAGCTTCTTAAAAGGTTTATAAGACATTATATATATCTTCCTTATATTTCTTAAGTATAAGAGAGAAAATAAGGATATTATCTAAGTAAATAACCATATAGATATTAATATATTATTATAATATAGTATTAATTATATTCTAAAATATTATAAGTATATTAGTGAGGCTAAAAAGTATAATAAGGTATTTAAAATATCCTTTTTACATCCTAAAAGTAGTCTTTTATTCTTCTCTTTATTTTATTCTAATTAAGTTATAAGCCTTTTTAAAGTTAAAAGCTATAAACTAATTAGCTTTATATAAAAGTTATCTTATTTTATTAATAAGGGGTAGTAAGTAATAATTTTTAATTATTTTCTTATTAAGTATATAATAGTTAATATATAATTATAGTTTTCTATTTTTCTTAGGTATAAATAAGATTAAACTTCCTGCTAGTAATATTAAAGGTTTAATATAACCTTTTTAGAGGTTTTTTTTAAGGTATTTATCTAAGGCTTCTATTTTTATTAGGTTAAGTCTATAGATTTTATTAAATTATAGTTCTTTTCTTTCTTTAAGGGGGATTTTATAGTTAAAGCTAGTATATTTAAGCAGTTTAGTTTCTAGCTTAGCTATAAAGAGTTTCTTATAAACTCTATATTCTTCTAAGATAGATAGAAGTAGATTATTCTTTTATTCTAAATTTATTATCTTTAGTAGTTATAATATAGCTTCTTTTACTTTAAAGTAATAGAAGTATTATTTTACTATTCCTAGCTAAATTAACTTATTTAAAGCTTAATTCTAATAAAGCTACTTAAGGACTAAATTATTATAATCTTAATAAAGTTAGCTATTACTCTAATCTATCTATAAGTTATTTATTTATAGCTAAAGTAATCCTAGTATTATATTATATATTCCTATATTAGTAATATTAAATTAGATTCTTTTTTTCTAATCTAGGTAGCTTATCTTAAGGGGTATAATCTTATTATAGATAGTACCTCCTTTATACTTAAATTCTTCTCCTTCTACTATATATAAAAGGTATAGCTATTTTTTTCCTCCCTATTATACTTCTAGCTTATTAATAGCTTAAAAGGTAATAAAATTTACTTTAGCTCTATTATTAATTAGCATAAGTATTATTTATTTATTAATAGTAACTTTAAGTTTTAGGTTATTCTTATATCCTTATAATATCTAATAAATAGATCTTTTCTTAGTTACTTATTATAATCTATCGTTAGTAAGTAAGTTTAGTTTTTTAACTACTCTAATTATCTAAAGTAAGTAATCTATTTTCCTTCCTATCTTACTTTTAAGAAGCTATTCTTATAGATCCTAACTTATAGAGGTCTAAGTCTATTCTTTATAATTCTCTAAGTATATGCTTTTTCTTAGTAATATACTTAGTATTTATCTTATTAGTATTTATTCTACCTTATATTATTATTATATTAATATCTTATAGGGAACTAAAAGCTAAGTCTAAAGACTATAAAGTTATCTTTAAATAGTACTATAGTCTATCTAATTATAGTAGATATTAAGTAAATCTTATAAATAGGCTTATTATTATATCTTTAGGGGTAGAATTAATAATTATATTTTTCTCTTATATATTCTTTATACTTATTATAGAAGTACTAAAGCTAGAAGAGGGTTTAATAAAGTTAGTAGTTACTTCTTAGTATAAAATAGTCTTCTATATATAGCTAAGAAGTATAGTCTTAGTTTTATTAGTTTACTAAGGTGCTATAGAAGTAATATTATTACTTATCTTAGAGTATATTAATTTCTTAATACTTTAAGAATTACTTAATTCTATTTTTCTTATTATTAGGTTCCTCTTTAGAGCTAAAATTATCTATACTAGAAGTAAACCTATAAGTAATTTCTTTCTAAGTATATTATTAAGTAATATTATAAAGTTTATCTAAGTTATAAAGTAAACTTTCACTTTCTCTAAAAGTCTAGTTACTAGTTATACTAAGGAGCTATTACTCTATTAAAAAGTTATATTAATATTTTAGTTCTTCTTTAGATTCTTCTTTAACTTATTCATTAAGTTCCTAATTAATTTATTTAATCCTAGTAGGATTTCTACGTACATTTTTACGTTATTCTATATATAAGAGCATAGCTCCTAATTATTATTCCTATAAGGAATTATAAGGTTCTTCTTAGATTTATTCTAAGTATAAGCTTTTAACTTTTTAGAAGTATATAAGCCTTTATTTATTATTATTCTCTAGTTCTTAGTTTTATATAATAGAGGAGGTACTAATAAGTTTAAATCATTAAATCTATAATATTTTATTAAGCTATTTAGCTAGTTTTTTTATAATCTTACTAATACTAGTATATATTATTACTAAGGTTCTAGGATAAAAGTCTAGGATAGTTATATTATATTTAATTTATCTTAGATTACTATCTCTTAGGTAGTATCTTAATATTTCTTTATCTTTAAAGTAAATCTAGTAATTATTATTATAGCATCTAGTCTATAATTAAGCTATATATAGAGCTTTTATAATTATACTAACTTATTAAGGTTGTTTAGCTACTAGCTTCTAAGGAAGCTTCTTAGGTTATCTATAGTCCCTAGCGATATAACCTTACTTATTATAGTTATAGCACTTAGAGTTTTAAAACTTCTTATTACTAGGCTTAGTTATTATACTAAGGTCTATAAGCCTACTATATTATCTATAAGTAGTGCTTTATTGCATATTACTTTAGTTATTATAAGGTTTATTATTATTCTACTAGTAGTTAAACTTCTACTAAGGTTACTAATAATACTTATATCTAAAGTTTAGTCCTTATCGTTTTTCACCCTTTTCCTTATAATATTTAAAGAGTTAATTATTAATCTTAATAGTAAAGTTAGTATACTAAAGAAAGTCTTTAAGTTAGTTATTCTTAATAATTTCATCCTTAACTTTATCTTTAAGTCCTTAGTAGAACATAAAGATCTTAGTTTCTTTAGTAAGGTTAAATTAAACGCTAAGTTATCTAAATATAGTAGTATATTCCTTAGTAAACTTAGTCTACTTAAGTTAAGCTAACTTACGTTTAGCTTATTATTTTTTATTAAGGTCCTAGAAGAGAGAGTATAAAATATCCTTAAATCCTTAAAAATTACTATAGATATTATAAATCTTAGTAGAGCACTTATCTAGTATTTTATACTTAAGGAATTCTTCTTAGATAGATTTAAACTACTTAAAAGCCCTTCTATAAAGATAAGTAGCTATATAAACTACTTTCTTAGTCTAGCTAGTAAAATCTCTATAGTAAAAGTTTTAGTAGTTCTTAACTTAGATTAAGAATAACTTAAGTATTCTAGAAGTACTATTATAAGTAATAGGAGTACTAAGTTTAAGCTTCTATTATCCTCTAATAAGAGTAATAATAATATTAATAGCAGCTTAAAAAGTATTAAGTTCTTCTTAGAGTTCTTAAACCTTCTTAAGGTTAGTATCTCCCTTAATATCTTTCTTAAGTTTCTTATATACTTATCTAGCGTTCTAGAGTTATTTATTAAGGCTATTTATAGCCTACTTGCTTTTATTAATAAAAGTCTATATCTCTTTAGATTTAGCATCTTATTTCTAGATAATATATTAGAGTTTTTCATAACCTTCCTTAGTAAAGAAGCTTTCTCTATTAGAGTTATACTTAAGGTCTAGCATATTATAATCTTTAATATTAGTAAGTTCCTATACTAAACTTTAAGGCTAGTTATATAAAGAAAATAAAGATCCTAAAGTAGGAAACTTAGCTAAAGTATAAGAAGATATACTTATCGTTTTACTATTAGTAAGTATTAATAGTTAACTTACTAAATAGAAGTAATTAAAGTATTATAGTTAGCTATCTAATAGTAAGGTCTGCTAATAGAAGTTAAGAATTAATATATAGTAATAATATACTAAGGTTGTAGTTTAGTTTATTAGTTATAAGCTATAATAGATTAGTCTTTTAGAAGCTAAAGTAATTAGTCTTAAACTCTATAAGTAATTCGTAATAAAAATAAACTAAAAGTATCTAGAGGATAAATACTAAGAAGTTAATTACTAAAGAGCTATAGAAGTATAACTATAAGCTAAGCTTAAGGTTATTCTATATATAAGTCCTAAATAGTACTATTATTTTTATTACTATTCTTAATCCTAATAGGTTCTATATATACTAAGTATAGCCTCTATATTCTTAGTATATAGATCTAATCTCTTATCTTATCGTTATATAACTTATACTATAGTTCTTCTATACTAAGTAAGTCCCTACTATCCTTATAATCCTATAGTATAAATATCCTACCTTAGCCGCCTAACGCCTAAGTAGGTTGTTCAGCTGTTATCTTTGTTTATAGGTTGTAACACAAGACAGTTTAGAGTTAGATGAATTAACTATCTGAGCTACAGCCACAGTTTTAGCTGGTACAACCTCTATCCTCTCCCTAATCAACCTACTCCGCTAGTGGGCAGTCATCCATTTAGTCAAGACGCTGCCTCTAGAATTCAATATGTGGCTCAGAGAGGCAGAGGTGAGCGAGGAACGATTTCCTCAGGCTCTAGTCTGAATGTTCATCAGTTAGACGGCTGAGGTTGGCGAGAAGGGCATGTGTCTGGCAGTCAGATGTCCGCTCACCAAACACTCAAGGCGCAAATGAATTGACGAAACCACAACCGCTGCTGGGTGGGGAGGACTGATCCCAGCGATTGGCCAAAGCAGATGCGTTTTTCTGCTGGCTCTTCTCTTCTAGCAAGGATTTCTTGGCCATCTCAAAAGATTTCCCTTCCCGCCCAGCAAACTGCCAACCACCAAAGCAGAAATAGAGATGTTCCAATGAGGCAAACGAGATAAGAATCTCAAGAGTTTATGTCTTGGCCACACCTTGGCAGTCTTTCTAGTAAAGCTTAGAGCGTTGGTTTCAAAGATGACGGCGAAAAGTCCACGGCAACTAGACCTCGCTCCTCTTCAAAGCAGCGCTGCTAACCAATCAATCAAGCCAAATCTGAGGGTTAAATTTGACTAATTGATTTATTTTCGACAGTAAACTTAATTAAATTAACTGTTTTGAATTATCTTAGTATAAGTAGAGATATCGAGCATAGAAATCACATAGTATAGGGGTTCTTTATAAAAGTACCCCTTTTAAAGTCTCTACGTTTGAAAATAGGTTTTAGAGGTTTTTTTTTTTATTTTTAGCCTTATTTCGCTCCCCCCTCAGCTTTACTTACCCTAATAGCCCTAGGCTAGCCCTAGTCCCCCTAGGCCTAGGCCCCCTTTAGGCTAATTCTAGCGCTCCGATTAGCCTAGACCCTGGATTAATGGATAATCTAGGACTCCTCGGTTTGATTAAGATAGTTAAACCGAAGGCATCGTGAATTTAGCTGATTGATTCTGAAAAAGGCCTCGTTTTGATTGGCTGATTGATTGGCTTGTTTGATTGGGCTTGATTGGGTAGCAGCGCTGCTTCAAAGCCGGAATATGCTGTTATAACACGCGTTGGCGTTACAGGTGCGAAGATGGCAGCGGCTTTGAATTACCGAGCGAGAGTGCAGCCTTTTCAGATCTGACTCGATGCAAGACGGAGAAAGAGGGGAGTATTGTGCGACCGGCTTCGCGATGGTATGGCCGTGGCCGCAGTCGGAAAGTGTGTGTGAGCAAGCTTAGACGTGGTCGCGTTTCCGTTCGGCCTTGTGAAGAAAGCCAAATTGGATATCTGAGCATAGAAAAAGTTGGAAAAAAGACAGCTATAGTACCTTAGAAGGAGATGTACCGGAGCCAAGACATCCTTGGGGCTGGCGGTATACATTCTGCAGGTGCTGCGTCATGATATCGGTGAGCTGATGCCGAAGATATCAGGCTGTATGGGCGAGTATCAGCGGCAGCAGACATCGCTTCATGATATCCCGGATGTTTCCTGAGCTTTGAGCATCGGCAGATTCTTTCGCAACTTGGATCGCGGTTCGTCCCCCACGTCCGCAGGTCTCTTCCTCGAGTGCAGCGTCTCGAGGCCAACCAATAGGTTGAGCCTGACCGCTAGTGCCTCGACTTGCCAGCTTTCGCTGACGGCATTTGATTTCTGTGATATTCAGCTTCTGTCCAGAGGCGTTGGCTGTGTTAACTGCCTTCTGGCGTTGTCGGCTTTTCGGTAGCCCGGTTGGATGGCATCGCCATCTCCGACGACGACATGGGATGCTGCACGCAATTTAGACGACCAACTGCATCAGCTAATCCCAAATGCAGCTATAGATTTTGCTGAGCGCTGAAAGGATTCAACTTGAGAAATGCGGTGAGAAATCCCGGGCTTGCAGTTGTCGACGCTCTTCGCGCGTTATCGGGTAGTTGGTGCTTTACAAACGGCCTTGTAGGGCGCCGGAGGAGTGGCAGACGGAGTCCACATGATCTGATTCAGTGTAACGGAAGAAGAAAGTGGGCTTTTGATCAATTGTTTTGTGGATTCAAAGTCGTTGTCTCTCGTGGTGCGCGTGTTCCCATACTGTTCTCCGGTCACAGCGGATTCCCTCCCGCCTGGACTCTGTCAAGTGTACATGCAGTAGAGAAAAGGCGGTAGTAGAAAAGACGGTCCGCGAATAGCTTTGGGAGCATGCTGACTTTGGAAAGGCTGAAGTCGGCACAGTTTGCTCCAAAATTGGACATGTCGCGGCTAGGTACTCGGGCACCTAACAGACCGTCTCGCCATTTCAGTATAGCCAAATGGCGGAAACCAGCATGATCTGCGCCTGATTTCTTGTGAGCGACAGCAGATTTCATCCGGACTTGCACTAATAAAAGCCATACGCATGGCCTCTGAAAAGGGGAGCAACGTCACACGGCGCCCGCAACAAAGACTTCAGTCTACGGAAACATCTGTCCAACATTGATATTTTCAGGACGTTATTACTGATACCACCGAGGCGTGGGAACATCCTTTGTCCCTCTAATGCAGAGTTCCGATGTGGCTTCTAACGGAGAAGAGTGATAAACATCCAATGTTTGCGACATGATGCCCGCCTTTCATTTTTGTTTCGGTTCAAAGGCCGTGAGAGGCTCGGCCAGATAGGTATTCGTCTCAATACGCTGTATTCGTACCAAGGGCTGGAAATGTCTACTTCTATGCTCCTTGAGAACATGGAGTGTCGAGTCCAAAATCGTCGAATGCCAAATTCATCGCGGGATTCTTGCATTTTTCTTAATCTAGGAACACCTGCCCAAGATAATCGGCCAGGCATTCCGACCTCAGCTTGAACCCTTTCGAAGATGTGCGCGTGGTTTACCAAGTTCCCAGTAGCTGATCACCAGTTCGGTTGTGTACTTATGTATGTCTACTGGAAATTAATCTACATTTTCTTCAGCCCTTCGGCTTTTCCTCATGGTTTCCCATCATGACTCCTATTCACAGCTTCTCGCCACAGCTCCGAGTGCTACCACCTCCAAGCCAATCTTTGCAACGTTCACAAATGCACGCCACGAACATGTCTGAGTAATTCCATTTGGATAGTTCTTCTAGGTTCTCCAGAGTACTCCGACCACAAACATCAATATCTGCCGAGCAAGCATGCTACCACAGCCACCGCAAGTCCAAAGTACTGCGACTGTACCGGACCGGAGCACCAATCGTCCTTGTTCTTCTGCGTCTCGACCGGCGCAAAACTACCAATGCCGCAGATTGTCACTGTCCCTTTTGCTTTGAAGCAACGGTCGCTGCCCGTCATGGCCATGAAGTCTCCCTCATAACTCTTCAACACCGGGAAGACATACATCGTGCTCTGCTCTGCCGTCCACCTTACCTCATCTGCATGTAACATTAAACAGCCCAACAGCTGATCACGAGGAACAGGGTCGCAGGGCTTTGGGACAGATCGAGTTCGAGATCGAAAACCAATGTCGGAGCGACAAGAAGTACGAGGTCAACGAGGAAGCAAATCGCAGGTCCCGTTTAAGCAATGACTACACAAAACTCCTTTTCTCAACGACTCGCGAACTAATTCGCTGCATCTAAACAATCTCATCTCCGATAACATGAGATGATGTGTCTGGCAGTTCAGTGGGTGCACGCATTTCCCAAGGTCTGCGTTAGTTATCGGAACCCACGCTGACTCTGCCTAAGTCAAATCATATGCAGTCACCGAAGAACATCATACGACACATGTTTAGCATTTTCGCGGCCAAATTGAGACTTTCACCGTTCGGTAGGATACTGACTTGCATTCAACTCCTGGCGAGCCCCGTTAAGACGATCGTTGTAGAATGCTATGACTGTCAACGTCTATCGCAGTAACCACAAATGTGTTCATTCATCAGCCCAGCAGCACATGGCCGAGAAAGCTTTCGACCTCCTCAGGCTTGGTAGTCGGATCAAAGACGACGCTGGCTCAAGGAACACCAAACGTGGTTATGCATTCAGGGGCAGCGGCTGTCATGGAGTTCGCTTTAATTGGGCAGACCACGGGATCCAAGTGGCTTCCTTCTCTCCGCCGGAATGTACATGCTAGCTGTCTGACGCCAGAGGGAACAATGAGGGACTCCAACCGTTGAAATCTATAGCAGATGTTCGCAAATACTGTCATGTTTGCGACCTATCACAAAGATCATAGGCAAGATCGAATGCCGCGACCGTATTGCCGCACACATGGCTCGTAGGGCAAGTGTCACACTCATGACCTGGACAAGATACGGAGCTTGACTGGGAACTTGGGAAAGAAATCTGTGGATTAATGGAATGATGACACCTCATGATGGGACACGAGCAAAAGCAAACGCTTTAATAGCATGAATGGTACGAGAATGATTCCATTTTACGACAAGGCCTATGGACGAAGCGGAACCAGACACATGACAGTAATTCAGCCCAATACCCGTTGATGCTGCCAACCAATAGTGCTTGCTTAGTTATACCGATGAACATCCACGATTCCTTCGTTGCTGGGGGCTACCTTGCCCATGGCCGTCAATGTGGCAGCTACCCGGGGGGTTATCTCCTTGTCGAAGATGTTTACCAAGGTCTTTTTGGTATCGACAGAGCTGTAAGGGATGTTGTGACGACAGAGGATATTCCGGAGCAGTGCGACCTTCATGGTCGTGGGGTCGAAGTTGGCGGCAAGGTAGCCGACGTCGTCCCACATAGAAGGGATATTTTCCAATGGAGTCGCTGCAGTACCATCGCCTTTCGATTCCGCCGGTTCTTCATGACCTGCCTCTTTTGAAGGCTTGGAACTGGAGGCTACCTCCTCAGGAGAAAATGTTTTGGACAACGATGGCTTGGTGCTGTTCAGATGCATTCGTTGAACTGCACCGGTAAAGTCGTCATTGTCGACGATGAACCGGGCCTTGGCTTTCTCGGACCGTTGCTTCTTCATCGCGAGGCGCGGCTGCGGGTTGAGGATCTCGTTCGAAGGGCGGTCTTCATCGGTTGGTATGGGAGGGATTTTGGAGTCATCGGGGTGGGACTCCTTCCCAGAGCGCGTTCGTACCATTGGAGTGTTGAGCAGTGGATTTGACGATGGCAGATGTGTGTCTTGGTCGTGTGAGGCCTGCGGGGATTGATGAGAGTTGTTGCGATGTGGTGGAGGTTGACTCGCGATGTGATGTCGTCCGGCCGATGCTGCTCTCTGCTATTGCTACACTGGGGTGAAGTTGGCAATAGTGGCCCCCGCGCGCCTTCCTCAACTGGATGTCCGTTTGAGGACGTGGTCGCCCCGATTCGCGGTCGGTCGCTGTGACTGGATGTGACGTCAGAATGTGGGGCTGGGAGGAAGAGACCTTGAGAGTCAGAAGGAAGGTCCAACCAAGACAGCAGAGAAGTTGCACTCAGCAAACAAAGGCCTGGGTATTCTTGACTCCTGCCTTGCTAAAGGAGACCAAACAGATTGGATACGTACCGATTCTCGGAATTGTGCACCGTCCACTTACGTAATCAGGCTGCACCATCCAGCAGGCCCGACAAAGACCTTATCGTCGACTCGCAGTCCTTCTCTTCTCTACTGACGTTGCCTTAAGGTTCTCAAGGCACGCCTGCCACGGCGCGCCGATGGATTAAGCCACTCTCCACTTACCCCGCCTGATGGATTTGGCGCTTGTTGCAGAAATGGCACAACCCAATCCATTGCACCCGGGAAGGCGCTCCGAACTTCGCCAAACTTCCTTTTGGGGAACGCCCATTTTGTCGACTCGACACCCATTTTGCTATGCGAATGAACACATCCCAGCTATTTCGGCACGAAGAGATCCTGCAATCGGCAGAGCAACCCGACAGAAAGGAAGCTATGTCTCGCGTTTCCTGATCTCCTGGGCCCCAGACTATCGCCGCCTTTCTCGACCGCCACGGAGCGTTTCGCGCAAGCATCACCAAACCCTGCAATCTTCGCCAAAGCTTCAGACTTTTGTCTCCAGTCTTGGTGCGCAAATCCGACCGCCAGATACCAACGATATTCAATCAATCCCAAATCTCACCCGTCCACGTGAGAGGTCCTTTTTCGACCATCTGCCGCGCGCTTCATCTGTTGACCTGCCCAGATGCAGCTGCAACCGTACGTCTCGGTGCCTGAGATACATTGGGTCTTCTTCGGGTTGGACTCTCTGCTAATCATGGACAAGAACACACAAAGCACGAAACGCTCCCTGCCACGACCCGCTGCCTGTTTCCCCAGACCTTTCAAGATGAACTCCGGGCCTATTTCGTCGCCCTTCGCCGGCATCAACCTTGATCCAAAGCACGCCAATACCATCTTGCAGTCTCCGGACAAGATTTACGGGTTTCTGAAGGAGAAATGGTCTACCGCGAGAAAAATGGATTTTCTGGCCGCAAGGAACGATGTTGCTCTTGCTAGGTCACGCCTCCTCCTCAACATGCCGCACACCTTCCTAGGATCGCACCCGGAGATGGCTGCCGCCCATCTAGACCAAGCGATTGGTCAGTCACAAGCCAAATCTGTTTGGTTTACCTACGAGCTTCTGGACTCCGAGATCTCCGATTTCTGTGCTGAGATGGTCGAAGAGAACCAAGAGATGTCAGAGGGGGGCGCCGCCAAGAACTTCGTTACCATGTTGAATGACAGCGAACGCATTACGTTGTGGCTCAAGATCAAGCTCGAAATACGTCTTAGCCTGGAGTACGGTCTTCTGAGTCTCGATGCCGATCCGAAAACCTGCATGGCAAGCCCTGCGGGTCACATCACAAGGCTTGTCACGGATAAGTTTGGGTTCTACGTTGACCCAGGCCCAGAGGACGAGGTCGACTCAATTTGGATCAGGGCGGCCAAGGTGTTCAAAGTTGCCATGGACAATGTTCATACGGCCTACCACGGGTCTATAGACTTACGGGATGCAGAGTTTGTCCAGGATGTCACCAGTGCTGTGAGCGTGGTCTTCCAGGACAACTATCGAGACACCCTCGCCTATATCAAGCAGTGCGTCTTGGAAGCCCTCGATCTTCGCGTGGCAATTGGGCAGAAAGTCTCATTCGCCGAAGTCCGCAGGATTCAAAACAAAGCTTGGGACACCTACGACTCAGAGAATGCGCAACAAACATTGTTGAAGGCGAACGCCTCCTACTTGGCGGTTTGCAACAAAGTGGTCCATGACTCATGAGACAGATGGGAGCTCTTGATATCTCGGGCACAACAGCAGACTTTGATCGTCTACATTGCTTCTACCTTGGCTTTCCGTCTTCAACGAAGGTTTGAGGAGTCCTTGAATGGAATTTGGCACGATTATGTTATGGCGTTGGGCATCCAAGTCGCTCTTGGCATGTTTCTGTTCTTTTGCCTAATACCAGGAATATCGTAACTTGCTTCGCCATATCACAAATATGTGTTCCGAACGTGATTGAAATGCCTCTTCATCCTCTTGACTTCTGGATATTCTTCCCTCGCAACCCACCTGCTTGCATGTATCACCAGGTCCATCAAGATCACGATGCTTTGAGCCCCCATCCTTGCGTATAATTGGGCTCTTTCGTGCTGTGCCTGAACCCAGAGAAAGTAGGGACTGTCCAAAGAATACCCGGTTGCTCTCATAGGTAACGAGTTCGAGGCGATCTTTTCAATGCTCGGGACTTCTCGGGCATCTTCAGCAAACACCCCCAGACGCACGTGTACGTTCACCGAATCTCAGAGTTTCAATAACCCAACCACTGGTAATTAGCCTACACTTGCCACACGCTTTGGTCACAACTTCCTCGAGCGAAGAGACAAGATTTCAACAGAATTATTGCGGCATTACCCAATCCTCAGGCTATGAATTATCACCGCAGGAAAAGGAAGCATGGTATTACTGATACCTTGCCTCGTCCAACCCCCGGGTAATTTGGCGTTTCTTCTTGGCTCTGGGCGTCGCAGACTCTTCTCACTGCGGTTTAAGTCGGCAAGAAAATCAGTGTCTGGCCGCAGGCGGCAGGCTGGCTCTTTGGAGCATGAAATGAGCACCTCCTGATTCACGCATTGCTAGAGCATTAGACGTATCAAAATGTTGCTCGAGCGTGCCTTTTAAATGCACATTTAAATCAGGATTTCTCTCCAAGGCCTCCTTGGACGGTCTCTTCAGGCCGCTGAGCCAATGAAGTTTTTCAAGCCGTCTTTGGACACAATTCCGGTACTTCAGCTTTCTCCTCCGGTGAGCTGATGAGGTTAACGAAATCACAGGACGAGGTAGCTACAGTCCACTATAATGCAACGAGGATCGCCCTGTAGAGAGTGTTAATTCCTTAAACATGAAGGCTTCCAAGAAGACTGTCACCCGTCTAATGGAGAAGCACACAAGCAGGTCACTCGAAGGGCTGCGCCCACAACCTTGAATCTTACCGCAGATGCGAAACAACACGGCCGACAGATCAAATGTCGAGCTGAGGGGCAGATCAGCGCCGTGGATCTCTCCAAAATCAAACGGCCTCTTCGGAACAACGCAGACTCTTCGGAACAACACGGTCTCCTCGGAACAACACGGTTGCTTCGGAACAAAGCGGCCTTCTCGTCACGCCGCGGCCACCTCGAAACAATGAGCTTTCAAGAAAGATGCAGTGTGACATTGTGTGCTGGAGTACCCCGTCGAAAGGAATCTGGACAGAGAATATCTAATTACACCTTGAAATGCCTCATATTCTCGGTACTCGTCATCAAGTGCACCGTTGATAGTACAGCGAGGCAGACCCTGGCTACATCCAAGCTTAAGGGAGAGGACGCCACTGGTAGAGCAGTTTTTCAAATTACTGGGCTATCCCACACTCACTGAATATCACCCACCCAATGTACTCTCCCGCTATTGACTTCAGGCTTCGGTCGAGACATGGCCGATGGGACACTGCCAAATCTTTGGGAGAAGCCACGAGCTGGACGGCCGATAGTAGCACGACTCTGGACAGAATAGTCACTTGTTACATAGACGGAAGCCGAAATCAAACGTGAGTAGCTTTTCAAGACGAGTCTATTGACTTTATCGAAACGTGTAGAGAACAACAAAGACCCTCAAGATCCTAGCCAGAGCCGCACACCACATACGTGAACCTTTACTTTGCTGCGGCGAGACACGATGCGACAGTAGACGTCCTCTGCCCATTCAAAGCAGCTCGAAGCTCCGTATCAAAGTCCATCTCCCACGCGTCGTCCA
This sequence comes from Colletotrichum sp. SAR11_59, assembly GCA_025328345.1. NCBI lineage: Eukaryota > Fungi > Ascomycota > Sordariomycetes > Glomerellales > Glomerellaceae > Colletotrichum > Colletotrichum sp. SAR11_59. The sequence goes on along the minus strand of JAKMXC010000114.1, from coordinate 94,506 downwards.
GATGGATTGGTTTCCATCCCAAGTTCCGTCTTGCAATAGTTCCCTTCATCTTTCGGTGTCCGGCATACGTCTTTTCCGTTACGGCGATGTTACCTGCAGCTAATTTCGCTGCTGCATCCTCAAGACCAAGCTGGCGGGTCTCTTTTGCCTGCGGCGTGCCCTCCTCGGGGAGATTTCCCTTCGCAAACGCAAGATCGAGACACTTCTTCGCCACATCTGTTGCCAGGGCTCTTCCTACGGCGGGGAAGATGATGCCCCTCTTGCCGGTAGGGATATGCTCTCCTCCAGTCTGGATGATATCGAGTACGCAAAGCACGTAAAGATCTGCCAAGTCCGCAATGTGCACCCAGTCAAACACCCCTGTGCCGTCACCACAGCTGAAGGCGTAACCTTGTTCGAGCACGAAAGCCATCGTCAGGGGAATCAGCAAGCCAGCCTGTTGAAACAGCCCTGTGCCGGTGCCGAAGATGATAGGCGCTTGAATGCTCACTGCTTTTACGTTTAGGTCATCTCCTGTGCGAAGGACGATGAGTTCCGAAGCACGCTGAGCGTACCATTCAGCCTTGCTCTCCGCCTCTTCGAACGCGAAGACTTCATCGGAATTGGCGTCATCGTATTCCACGTCCGGGCGTCCCACGCCCGTCACGGGATTATCGGAGATATTGGAGCAGCCTGAAGTGTGAATGACCCAAACTTGTGCAGCGGTCTCAGCTTTCCGCTTCGCGAGACCAAGAACAACTCCCTCAGCGGAAGGCGGGTGGAAGCCTGACCCAGCGTTGATAACGATATCGTGCTTGGAGGCGATCTCGGTGATCGCATCCACATCGTCAAGACTGGAAATAAGGAGGGGATTTACACGCGATCCATAGTTTTCTATAAGCTTTGCGACTCGGTCCGGGCTGCCGCGGATAGGAGTTGTGATCGGGTTGATACTGGTGATGACTGACGTCAGGGAAGGGTGGCAAAGCAAGTGATGGAGAACGCTGCCACCGATATAGCCAGTTGCGCCAAGCAACAGGATCTTTGGCATCTGAGATGGCATTTCGGAAGTTTATGAAGTGCAGATGTGTCTGATAGGGGATTAAAGATACGCAGGTGATTTTGCTTGCTTAGTAGAAGGTAGTGATGTGCGGGATGGCGGTTTTAATGCTGCGAGAACCATACATGCTTAGGCCACATTGGCTGAGAAGAACAGCTGATTGACAGGGACAGCCCAACCCACCCCAAAGACACGGAAATTCGGACGGACCCCGCAAGCAGTGGTTCAAGACTGGTGATGAGATTGCTTCACCTTTGCTTATGCCCGCTTATGCCCGAACACGACCGTAGTGATGATCCGCCGTCATGTCCCGGAGTCTGGCCCATCAAAGAAGAGCGCCAAGAGGCTCAAGGGATACGTCGCATAGTATGGCATAAGGGCTACCAGGATACGTGAAATACCAAGACCGAGCTATCCTCGAGTCAAGGCCAAGGTGTCATCCGGAACTGACGGCCCCATAGACGGCACCGGGAGCGCGAACGAGGACCTGAGCAACACTGAAGGCTTCGATCGTGTAACTAGAACCACGCCAGTAAATAGATTGCACAAGACATTGAACGTGACGAGAGGCAGGCCAATCATGCTGCATGGGAAGATATCATGCAAGCATCGCAACTCGGAGTATTTAAACCCGTTAACCCCGAGGAACTGCGTAATGATATCGGCCAAGCATCCTCCAACTCTAAAGTCAGCTGCCCTGCGTATTTGTGTGCAAGCCTTGGGGGTGGAGTGTGCCTCCGATTCTCAGTCCGGTCGGGACTCAAGACGCAAAAAGTTGAGTATCTAGCCGTTCTATTAAAGCCAGCAATATTCTTCTCAACCAGAGTAGCCATTTGTCAACGGGCTGTTTGAAACGCCAACAAAATATATGTACATGACATCTTGAACCCTACCTTCTGTTCATCATCAACTGTCCACAGCCAAGTCCTTATGTGGCCACCGGCTTTCTTCTCCTCTGCTGCGGCAGCAGTCCTCTGGTATGGAGGGGCTATCTACGGTCAATATCTTCCTCATGTTGGACACATCAACTTCCAGGGGCGCTTTCTTGTAGCCATCTCAGATGCGGACATGGTGTCTTCGGCTTATACGGATGGTCAAATTGGACCACCTCAAGGTTCGGATACTCTGTCTATCATACAGATAAAAGACAATCCAGATATGTGGAAAGTCTCGAATATATCTGTTGGAAATGCAGTAGTTGGGCCGCCCACAGCAATGACGATCACTCCAAACGGTCGCTATGCGATTGTTGTTGAGACTCTTGGGCCACGGCCGTCTGCAAACCCAAACACTACGATGTCGGAACTACACTCTTCGCGGAAAATCACGGTCATCGACCTCATCGACTTAGACAGACCTGCAGTAGTGGACACCGTTGAAGGTTTTCTTCAACCTTCAACTGTATCAGTCAACGCAGCTGGGGACCTAGTTGCGGTTACACACACCCTTGCTGGATCCGGAGTCGAGACACCGATTGCTCTGTACCGATTTCAGGAAGGGAAGCTGTCTCTTTTGTCAACACCTGCTATTCCTGACTGGCCTGCTGGACACCTTCTGATGGACGCGGCTTTCCACCCAGAGCTTGATATTCTAGCCCTCACAGACTACTCGCAACCCCGTTTAACTCTGGTCAGAGTAATTCGACAGGGTTCCGAAGCTAAGCTAGAAAGATGGGGAAATTCGTTAAATCTGGAGACGGCACCATACACGGCGAAATTCACACCGGACGGACGACATGTTCTTTCTAACGCCATGTATGTTGGCCCAGATATTGAGGCACCTCGAGGAATAGTTTCCAGCATTCTTCTAGATGCATCACAAGAACAAAATGGAGATCCTCACCATAGCGTTGTCTCTCGTGCCGAAGTCGGAGTCATGCCGGAGGGACTTGCAGTCAGTCCAGATGGGCTGTGGGCAACTACGCGTGGAGCCTGCCAACGGTACTCTATCAACAGTTGGCACATACGCCTTTGACGGTATACTGCCTGAGGGGGTCGTGTTTGACAGCTCCAGCCGTTTTGTTGCTTCGACGACTTTCGATCAGTATGATGGTCGTATTCCAGGCGGCAGCATCGATATCTGGCGGATTTCGGGTGATCATGCCGATCCTACGCGTGTAGAGTTTGTTAAGACGAGTGTTTCGGTTCCTGTTGTGCGTGGTCCGCACGTCATTGCGATGATAGGGTAACTGGGGGCTACTCGGAGCGGTCTGTACCGGGTTGATGCGGAGTTTTGAGGCGTAGCCACAGATGATACAATGCTTGATAGTTCTCTCATTGCGATCATTGACTTATTCGTCCTCATAAAGCATGCTGTTCTCATGGCTTCTGTTTTGAACAGGTCTCATGCAAACAAGCACTGTCTTGGGGCCGGCTTCAGTCATCGACCGACCGGAAAATTTGAGAGTCTAGGTCTTTTGCTCTTGAGTATCTTGGCTACGCTCAGAACTCTTCCTTTGGCTCTTGTATGGTTCTCAACGGTCTGACGTTTGCTCAGAGTGCCAAGCATGTGAGGCTGCTGTTCAAAGCCCAGTGCGATCAGCGTGCGTGTCTCGAATTTGCGTCAACGAGAGAGGGAACAGGTCTGCGCCTGTTTCGAACCAACCATAATCACCATTCATCAACTCGTCACATGTCAAATGTGTTACGCATGGCTGAAAGACGAGAGGCTATGAATTACAGTTGAGACTATGACTGACGGCTCGCTTGCATGCCGCATGATGCAGAAGGCGAACTTGCCCGGTTTCGGTAGGAATGAGAGATGTTATTGGGATCAGGATAAGCAGATGGATATGGCAATAAGCACCCGGGGCGCTGGAGAACGTACCTCGCTCGTCACTCACTAGATGTCGACGATTCATAACGTGGGCATATGTACATTTGAATTCGTGGTAGCTAGGTCTTGGATAAACCAGGGACCTGGTCTCATGTTAGTAGCAGGCGTATCTCAGGACCCAAACAAGCTTGAGTATGTTTCAATGGGTTATTGCAAGGGCGCCAGCGGGATTCGATTGCTCCAAGGCCTGGTCATCTTTATCTTGTGTTGGGACAAACAGAGACACGAAGACAAGCGACGGGACATTGTTATGAGACCAGGCATATTAATTCACAGGGCTACCGAGCAAAAAGAGACTTGCATTCAGAGATTGTCGTAAGGAAATCGGCGCTTATAAGGTTTTGAGCATTGTCAGATCGCATGTGTTCCCAGCGTCATATCGCTTCTGAAGGCCATTTCGAAACACCTTGTGTCTCGCATCGGGATGAAGATGAGACCTCATCGTGATGATCGAATGAAAGATGCACATTTATCCTTTCTTTTCCATAGTCCGCGAAGAGAAGAAGCATTAGTAGCCTTATATTATCACACCTCTACCTTTCATTAACATTGTCTATGACAGTCTCACCACAACGCGCCTTTCCGCTTTCAACATTTCGAGTCCTACAGACCTTCCCTGCCCACCCGCCTTCAACCTCAGCATCAAAAGAAAAGAAGAAATCCACAAGATCTGCCATGGCAGATGATTGTGTAACATCACACGAGACAATTTTCTCACTCATGCCAAACGCGTGACTAATGTATCTCTGGGAAGCTCTGGCTCATGCAATCCAAAAGGACTGCCTCTATAAGGAGAGTATAGAAGTGAAGGATGTCACTAGGGACTGTCTGACACTTGGATGCCGCTGCATCCTGGAGTCTGAGCACTGAACCGCGCCATATAAGTCTGAAAATCTCCAGACATTACAAATTTCGAACTGATGCGTGTTCGGGAGTCCATCACCTAGTCCATGATATACATCTTCAGTCGCCTTCGATAAAGGGAACACAACCACTCCTAGATGAAATTTCTCGTCATCACATCAGTTCAAAGCTTACCACTTGCTCTGAAAATTTAGGCCCTTTCTGCTGGTTTCATCGCTTAGTATGATCGAGATTGCCTGAATTCAGGGCCATTGTCTGGATTTGAGGCGTGTTAATAATACTTCTGGTGATCAGACTTACAGGAACATCTGGCAACAGCAGTTGCGAAGGGCTTCCGGAAGACTGGCTGACATGAACATAATGAGGTCTTTCAATCACAAGGCATTGTTATGAATGGGATGTTGAAGGCTTCATTGCTTACTGCGTTCGCAGTGAGGGACGTCACGGCTGGATCAAGGCCGACTCCAGGCAAACCGAACCAAAAGAGCGACAGTCGTCTACAGAAGTGCTGCACTCATGATTCAAGGGGGATATGCACTCGGGGAAGACGCTCGAAGTGTCCACGATTTGCGCTTCAAAAGAAATTACATTGCCTGCAAATTTTCCACCAATAATCTTCCAGTACTTAGTAATGATTCTTGGGGTGATGTTCAAGGCCGCTATGTAAAGTGGAAGGGTTCGTAATCGCTCCAAACGAGTTTACGTGGGGTGATCTTACCCCTTCGATGACGGTGTCTGATGGCACGTACCTTTTCATTATGCGCGGGCCGAGGTGTCAATTTTACAACGCACCTTGGCGACCGCGTGGCATGCCAGGCCCCTGGCCGAGAAGCTTTGTGTATGCGCGCCAGCACGAATCGTACTCTAGTTCCCATTACAGCCAAGCGTTTGAACATCGTCGTACTACACGAAGAGTTCAAGGTCTGCCGCACTGTTAACTCAGTGGTCAGATATGGTCTTGATTGCATGACCATGTCGATCGAGCTCAGGACCGGTCCGCTCCGCATGTTTGAGGGCCCGATGGATGTATCAAAGCCCGGTTGGGGGTCCCTGGCGTTGAAGATGCAAAATTACCCAGGCTTCAAATGTCCTGGGAAGTTGGGCACTCACGGCAGTGTTTTTTTCCTTTCAACTTCTTCCTGGTGCTCGCGCTGGTACCCCAACGTAGGGGTGCACCCTTACTACTCAGTTGATCTCAGCTGTAATTCCCTCGACCTATGTGGTATTGAGCCTTTTCCGGTGTGACGGTTTATTATGGCGCTGTTGCGGGCGATGCGTTGGCTCAAGGTTTAGAGGGCAATTGTCCATGAGGACGGTCTTCGTTTTATTTCTATGTCTCCCAACCGCGTTTGACTGCCACGCTCATTTGCGGGTCATTTCGTGCGCTTGCCGTTATTGAACATCGCATGCTTCTTCTTTTGGTTAAAGTAATACGAGGGGGAAGTTTGAAACACAAGGTAGTGTGGCGGCTTTGTCGCCATCGGCATTTGTCGTGGTGGACGGGAATGGTGTGAGGTAATTGGAAGCGGAAGATGCGCACGGCTTTGACAAATATCTAGCCAACGTGAGCCATGGAGGAACTCGACAAAAGACTGGGTGCCTGCACTTGCCAAGAGTCCACATGCCCGGAGTCCACACTGCTTAGTGACTGTTGGAAGTTAGGTGCTTCAACATTCGCCATCCTGAGACTGAAGGGTAAGTAAGTGTCTGGAGCTAGATTCAGGTCTTCTGTTATCATCCAAAGCCACTTGATTTCAAACACCACGTTTTGTTTCTTTCCCGGGCATACCATTTCTTGGTCATTACATTCTCAATCTCGTTCTTCTCATACCCATTTCGACTTGAATTCGGACGTGTTTTGAGTCGTTGGTCGAAAGGTCCAGTTGTCTTACCCGGAGCAATGGCAAACGGCTCCTCAATACGCTAATGAGAACCATTTTTCGTTGATATGCCCGAAGATTCCAAGCTAGTTTACCCGCCATAACAGCCAAATTTCTCCTCACAGATCTCGACTCGTCCTCGCCAACCGGCATCACGGACATGGAGGGATGCAGAGTGAGGAATCCCAAAGTCGCATCCATAGGACAGGAGAATGACTTGGGGCATGAAGAGTAGTAGAGGTTGCACCGTTCAGGATATGAGAAGTAGCACGAAATGTCTAGACCCTCAACTCCACAAGGATGGTGCAGCACTTAACGACATTTGGTAATCAATGAGACTGTGGTCTAGAGGGGATAATCAGCAGCTCATCCTAGACACAGCTACTATTACAGCGCACTTCACAATTACTAATAGAATGTACGAGACCAGCTACCATATTCGTGCCCTCAGGTGCGCCCATATCTTGCTGTTGCTCATACGACATCCCCGAATAAATAGACTGGAAGCCAGCTAATCATGCCCCTCTCCAAGGGATCAAGATGCGTCGGTTTTCTGGTCCTTTGGTTTGAAGATTTAGCCATTTTTGTTCCCACTAGGCTTCACCGTGCGCGCTTGGCTGCTGGTGGCACGTAATCCTCATCCTCGTCCTCTTCACTCTTGCGCCTGCGCCTCTTGTTCTGAGTGTTGTCGGGGCCCGAAGTCGAAACGGCAACGTCAGATGCGCGGTTGCCTTGTGTCTGACGCTCGGCTCGCTGCTTTTCCTCGACTGATTGTAACCAGGCTGCCTTCGTCCATCCAGGCTTCGTCTGGCGGCTGCGCACCATGGTTCTGGCCCAGTAGTGATTCAGGGCATTCTGGTCCAGGCGTTTCTCGAGGATCCATCCGTCGTCGTCGGTCGGCATGTGGCTAGCCGGCATCTCTGGACCTTCGACTTTGTACATCACGACCATGGCGCCCTTGGCCACGTTGAAGCCTGCGCGTGCGCTCGTGATCCTGTACGGGGCCTCGATGGCCTTGGCAGCAGCCAGAGCCGCGGTCCTTCTCTAGGAGACGCTGGCATTAGGCTTGAGGGCTTCGGCGAGGCCGCTGTAGGGTTCGTGCTTGGCAGATGAGGGCCGCGGAGAATTGGGTCTGGGTTGTCCGGAGGATCGCACGGCTGACATTTCGACCTGTAGAATGCAAGGTTAGAAAACCTCCCTTGATGCAGACAGATTGAATGGATAGCGGAAAGAAGATCGGATTAGGAATTGGATGCAGTTTACAGTACTTACAGTTGAAAGGTTGAGTTGGCGGTGAGTATGAGTTGGCTACAGCGAAGGAACGAGATTGGTGGTCGAACTCGAGGATGGAGGCGATGTTGAAGTTGGTGAAGTCGACATCGGAGCCGGGCACACAGACATTAGAGGTGGAACGGCGGGGTAGGTTACGCCTGCCATGGAAGTGATGATGTAACAGGGGGGTAAGGAGGCGTGTTTGGAAATTTCCCAGCATGCAAGGACGCCAGGACCCTTCCTACCCAACTCGTCAGATGGCGAAGGTGACCATGAGAACACTGGCAACTTGGGGCATGCCAGTAGGTTTTGACGCAATTGATTCTGAAAACTCTTTAGAAATGATTTTGCATGGTGCACACTGCTCAGGAGAGGTTTCCTACCGTGACTTGACGTTCCGTAACACTAACACTATGGCTTCTCCCATCTTGCATCTCTCCAAATCATGCCTGCCGCTCTAATCATCTGCCTTGAGAAGTCTGCAAACGGCCACACGGTCTTTATAGGTGTTGCAAAAGCTACGATGCGAGGCTGAGCTCGTTCACAACCTAACCTTCTGGTTACAGCTGCTCTACATGTCCCTGCCCTCCACTCAGAAACGTAGCGTTCCATTTTGCGTCATCGGCAGCGCGGAGACTGAGGATCTCACAGCTTGAATGGTCATTCTTGAAATCTTGCCCGCTTTTCTCATCGTTGCCGGTGTCAATAAGCTGGCGAGAAGATTAAATCCCAAGATGAGAGTCATTCCTCGAGAGACCAAGGATTGTGATTCGTCTGATGACCCTTACGTGGTAAGCCAATACAGCGTTATCCACGATTACAAGGCGACTCCGGTGAAGACCATGCCAGTGTTGAGGGTGGCTTTGCTCCTATCTGTGGCAAGGATGGCAATGATAAGAATGGTAAGTAAGGAACAGAAGATTCATCTTTGCCCCCTCTCAGCCTCGGTCTTCATGGGAGAAATTCCTAATGCAACGTTACAGCTTAAAACTCAGTGTGGAGAGTTCGTTGATGATGGCTCTAAGGCTGTCGGTGAATGGCTAACTTCTCTTTGATCGCATTCAGAGGCCTCAGCTGCTTTTTCCTTGTCCTCCCTCTCCGTGATCGTTTCTCTTTGTTCTCCCTTGTGCTTCTCTTTCTTGTTTCTTTCTCTTTTCCTTTTATTATGAATCACTCGGGACTCATTCACATCGAAACAAAGGGCTATCTTTCCTGCCCCTGATCTCTTCTTTGAACGACTTGAATTTGTGGGTGAATCGTTTTTTTGAGCTGCATATTCGCGCAATTCGTGTGTGTCGAACAAGTTTAGTGCACTGCTAAAAGAGTTTTTCGAGGAGACCAATGCTCTCTGCGAAGACCTTTGGCTCCTTGCTCATCAATTTCCCGACTTCAGAACTTCCAGTAGCTGACAAGTCGATCAACATTTCTTGAAGGCCTGTCGAATCACCTTTGCGCGAGCGGCAATACGGCGATGACTTTGCTCAGAACCTTTGCAATCCTGGTAAAACATGAGACATGAAGGAACGGATCGGACCGAGGAGGCCGGCTAGAATGACCACGGACTGTCTTCCGGGCTCAATGATTGAAGCAATGAAACGACGAGAAGCACGCAGAACTGCGAGAGTCGTGATATACGAATCGGGCTGTGGTAAAGATGAGCAAGTGCGCCGGCGCAAGTAGCGACCGTCCAGGCCAGAGGACTTTCGAACGCCTCCATTTCAGCCAGAATCCCCCGTGAAGTGTTAGTCACTCGACGCTGATGGTCGCCGTCTTGCTCCAGGGGACACATAGTGGGGTAGCTGCGCTGCTTGTTCAAACTCTTGCCAGCGGACACGGCGGCATCGACTAGCTTCCCACTTTGCTCTGAGTCTATGGTTCTGTCCCGCGACCGTAGCTGGGATGGTTGCTATTGCTGTGGAAGATTTATTGAGTAAGTCCAGCTTTGGCTTGGCCGATGTCAGAGACCACAGTTGAAGGCACGGCAACACCAACCACATGCTATGAATTCTCCCTCCCTGCCTTGAGTTAGGCACTCAACGACAGGTTTCGCATTTTGGTCAAGGCTCCCTTCAGACTCCCATGTTATTGAATCTGGCTTCCTATTGAACGAGCACTTCTTTGGGAGGCGCGCTGCAGAAAGCGTCGGCTTTTCGGTAGCAGAAGCTAAGCCAGCCGCCATGTGGTATGGTCTAAGCAGCAGCAGCAGATCGCCGGTGTTCATATTACCTTCACGAGGTCGATAGCGGACGCCTCCATGCTTTATTCGTCTGGAAGCAGAGCGGAAACCTCGACTCCCCTGCGCTTGAGGTACAGTTGCCTTATTCTATCCCGAGCAAGCCTGGGCTCTGCCGGCGGCCGCAGTCTTGGAGGGCTCCGGCGGTGTAACACCTTTTCACCATCTCAGAACACAATTCTGGTTTTAAACGCTGTCAGAACAGCTAGTCATCTGCTCTCTGCCATGTCGACAGGGAAACACAGCTGACACAAACATTCGAGAACCATGCCCACCTCTCTCGGATTTGTTGAATACCCATTTGTGTCGTTAATCTATGTGGGAGGCCTGCACAGCAGCGACAAGCAATGACAGCACAATGGACGGGTTCTCTCTGATGCGTGGTGGCCTCGAAACGGCCCTGCATTGCGCTATCTCTAACCTGTACGCTTGAACTGCAATTCAAACGAATCCCGTGGCAGATGTTGACGTTTCGGGAGCTTGGAATCTGCCGAAGAACAGTGAGACTCCTTTCGGTGGTTTGGTGCGGTGGCTGGCGTTGCGGTGGTTGTGGCATCTCAGGGCTTGCCGGGACGCTCATCGGGAAGGTCCCCATCTACTGTGTTTGTTGGGGGTATGCGCCTTCCCGGTGTTCTTCGGCAGGCGTGGCGCAACGGGCCTGCTCCTTTCAGTTCACCTTAAGGTACCTTGGTCAGGGAAGGCATGCTCCTTCCAAGTGGAGCTGCCGCAATTCTTCCCCGCGCAGGTGGCAGGGACATTTTCCCATAGAATCCAGACTCGCTAGATACCTTTTAGGTAGTCAAAGACCTGCTGACAGTTTGCTGTTAGATGCCTGCTTCGGTCACTCACAGCAATGGATGGTACTGCCATGTTTTTGACAACTTCGTCCCCACAACGCACCCCATCCGAATCAACACCCCGCCGCCATGAAATCACCACTCGTTTCTGCGCTGGACCGCTTGAACACAATCGAGGCCGGCGGCCCCTCTGACGTTCTCTTTCAATCCTGGTCGCTACTCCGGACCGCCTTTGTCGCTAACTGCAGCAGAGATGCCTGGGATTTCGAACTGTGGGCATTCCTCAACGTGCACCGGCCAATCCTACGTCTTGTCGCCGACGGACTATACTTCAAGCAGGCTGCAGGCTTTGACAAGGAGGCCGTCAGACACTGGTCCGCCGTCGCCCATCTTCATGATGCGTCGGTATCCATCTTAGTGATGCTGTTCGGAGCCGACATCCCGGCATCGCTCCAATGCGCCGAGGCAACGACGAACCTCCTGAAGGCCCGCGTTGATGTTAACTTAGCACACATCTGTCATCGATACATGGAGAAGGCTGCTGAAGGTCGTTGCCGGTCATCCGTCAAAGTGTTCCGCGCTGCAATTGATTCCTGTTCGTCAACGCACTCTTCTGACCGCTTATTCTCTTGACGTCGCTGTGGCCAGCCGCTGACTCCTTCATCTTTTTCACCAGATAATCCACGCATGTGGCCAAGACATCGAGGCGCAAGATCAGAGGCGGCAACAAAGGCTGTCAACAGAGACGAAGCAGGATCCATTTCGCCTTCTCTCGAACCTGCACATCAATTCAAGAACGCCAACAGCTCCTCAAAATCCCCGCTCATCTCCAAGCATGTGCCCATCATTTTTCGTTCCAATGACGATGTATCCACGCCCAAGGCGGGCCGCCGCGATGAGCACCCAACTGTCAAGCTCGAGTCATTTGCGTCGCAACGAGGCTCCGAGTCGGCACCAATATTGTCATTGCCATCTTCGGTCAACCAACCTTCCATGCAGTTCGACTTCACGGCGTCGCCTAGTCTACGTCCTCGAATCACAGGTCGTGGGCTGAAACGGAACTTGGACGACTTCTCTCCAGAAAGGGCACAAAAGCAGCAAAAGACACCAAGGTCCAGGCTATCCCTATCTAGCATACTCGGCAGCATGAACAGACTCGGCCCGGAAAAATGGATCGACGATGTCATCATGTTTGTCTTTGGCTGCCGGCTTGTGAGCGACAACGTCGGTTTCATTGATAGCCTGACCATCTCGAGTTTAACGAGGACGAAACGCAAGCGGCTCAACCTGCAACAGGCCATGCGCAAAGACACAGTCCTTTTGTTCTACAACCAGAACAACCATCACTGGATTCTCTTTGTGTATACGCGCCGAGATAGCACGCTGCGCGAATACAACTCCTTGCCATCGGCCTCTCCACACTCTTGCACCGGGAATGAGGAGATCCCTCACTTCTTGCGGTGGGCCACCAACGATCGAAATCTCCGCATCCGTTTCCAAAGACCAAAGGTGGGTTTGTTGCGACATGGCTCGAAACCACTCCGTTGTTCCTGGGGCTGACTTACTACCAGTGTGCTGAACAACCGAACGGTTTCGACTGCGGTATCTACGTCTTGGTGTTTGCCGACTGTATTGCCAAGGGCGTCGAGCTACCAACCGCGGTCGACGGCCCCTCCTACCGCAAATACCTCCAATCATCCCTCTTTCTGTCGGTGCACGCTGCCCTACGCCTGGATGAATTGGTTGCCGTAGGCAAATACATCCCGCATACGACAAGCGAGCGGGCTGCGCAACTCAAAGACCTGGCAGAGAGGCGCAGACTTTTGATGGAATTAGGCAAAGACTACGAGAAAACTTCAGATATCTCATCCCAAACGCATGTGCAACTACTTTGGCGTCGAAACCGGCATCACACACACCAATCCATCCTGGCAGGCTTGATCCATTGTTTTCGCCATACGCACCAAGCTGCACTCGACGCGGCGCTCGTCTCTAAATCCAATGTCGAGAGCGATGCCGAGACAGGCATTCCAGGCGGGAGGATGGATGGGCCGAGGACCATGTGCAGCAATGCAACGCTCACCATCGAAGAACACCCAATCGAAGAATTTCTCGGTTCTCTGTCGCAGGAGACGTGTCGACAGACGACTAGAAATTAGTACCTCGAGTGTTGTCTGTGTGTACTTGTTCTACGATTCGCGGCGCACAAGTTTCGGGAAAACGAGCGTCATTGGCGAGAAGCACAACATGAAGAATTAACAAAGCTTACCACACTTCTCTCCCCCACACAACTCTGACGGTCAGCATGCGAATACTCTCCTGGTATTTTGGGATGGTGCATGATCTATTATCGACATGGCTTTTTTGGAGCACGAGGCAACAGTACAAATACTCGCAGGCGCTTTGAAACGGGGCACGACCTGAAGAAAGGGGTGCCTGTAAGGTGCTACTCTAGTTTGCGGTATTTTAGATGTTGTTCTACTGTAACTAACGATACACAATGCATTCTATGTGAGGGTTGATTTGTGTCACCTGTGAGCACCACCTCGTGTCTAACAGATGCCAGATTCCCTGCACGTTGAAGTGATCAATAACACTACTTCAGAATTCTTTTCAATTTTCAGGGCATCCATAATGTAGGGGATTAAACGTCTCTGAGCCCAGGTTTATGTTTCTGCAGCAAGTTCGGCGCAGTTCCAGCATCAACTGCAAGATCATCTACCTACACATTCCAGCCGACAGCCGGAAATCTTAGCCAAGCCACACGTGAATTCCTGTCTCGTCCTTCCCCTCAAACACAAAGTCTCAAGCCCGAGTCACTTCTAAGCTGTCATCAGCTTGCCAAGTGGGCATATTAGGTACCCTGGTTCCCATCAGAAGTTTTTCGCCGGCCGCATGAGAAAGGCTCCGCCACAAAGTCGTCTGTTAGTTGGTTCCAAATCAAAAGAATCATCGTGTGCCTTGAATTCGTTTGCCTTGAGCTCGTTCTTGGACCATCCTTTTGTCTAGCTCAGGACTCCGTTGACCAGCCGAGTCACCTTCCACAGGCCATTTCCTTCGCACCTGGAAGACAGCCTACATGAGGATCTTCTCCATGATTTTCTCGGCTTGCGCTATTGACTGGAGCGGACACTGACTGGCTGAGATTTCGCTAGAAGGCTGCACGGTCTCATCTCCGGCACTTTAGGCCTCAGTGGTTTCCACTCAAGGCAACGAGTTCCTCGCAAGGACGTCCATTCTGCTTGGAATGTTTCAATGAATCCCCATCCTTTCCGATGATTGGGACTGCAGGGCTCTCTGAGGTGGCATTCCTGTTCTAAACCGGCAAGCGAATTGAATTTCGTCGTGGTCATTCCGTGTACTTCGTCGTTTATTACGATCGCTCCGAGGGCTCTTGCTGTGGTGGAAGCCACCTACTCTCTCTTTGGCGGGATCATATCAACATAGCTGTTTCCCCGAAGCAGAAGCCGTCATCTTTGTAGAATTGACCGTAGCCTCCCAAAAGCCGTGAATAGCTGTAGCATCAGAGATCATCCACCGCTTCGAGCCATTCCGACCTCATTCTATTGAATGGGCGAACGGAAAGGACTTGGCGACGAACGAGCAGCGTCCCAATGGAGAACTAATGGAGCAAGTCGACAGTGGCTTGGAAAGAAAGGCTGACCGGCTGGGATGAGGGTCATGTTTGGTGGTTCTTAGAGGGAAGTTTCACGCAAGCCATGGCATCGGTCCTTTGTGAGTAGACAACGGTCTTGGTGCGCGTTCGGAGCCAACTGAAACGAGGGCCCTCGTGACCTCAAACCGAAGGAGTCATCTTTATTGCTGCACCATGACCGAAAGCTTCTGCACTGAGCACCGGGATGGTAAGACCTGTTCTGCATAGGAGATGGTGGCAATGGTTGGTGACGAGCAAGACGTTGGTAGTCGCACCGATCCTCTTGCAGACGCCAGAAGGTGACCGCGAGGCCGGATAGGTCAGAGTACCCTTCCCAGTACGCGGAATACATGAGACCACTGGCGCATCTCTCCAGCGCTTGCTTCAAACCCTGCGGGCCGAGGAATCACCATAGTGACTGGCCGATGATGCAGGCCACGGAGCAAGGAAGGGGAGGGGGTAGATTCGCAGAGCCTCCGACGACGCCATGGCTCAAAGGGGGAAAGACGTCAAGTTAGAGACGGGAAGCAGTGGCATCACATTTCGGCTTCAAATGGCATTCAGTGGAGATGAATAGGGATCTCATGGTTCTCATGGCTAGTCACGATGTCTTCTCAGTCGACCACACTCGGCCCCGTCCACGGCATTGATATTTCTTTCGGGGTGTTCTCTGACCACGGAATCCGAGCCGATTCTGAGCCTGCGTCTTGGCGGGCGGCAAGCGGTGGGATGCTCTAATGTCACGGGTGGATAAATAAAGTAATCCAGTCGTCTTCAAGAGCAAGAAATAGCCATGATGTCTCATTTGCCAAAGAGACAGCGCAAACGGTGTTTCAGCCAGTGCTCCAGCCAGACATATTTCGCGAGAATAGCCCGAATGTTCCATTGGTAAAACTTCTCATGTTATGACGACTATTGAGGTGGTATTAGAGGCGAGAGGGTGGGATTGGGGCATGATTGGAATCGCCTGAAGTCAAATCATGAACGACAATCTTAGGTCAAGCCCATGCCATGCCGCCATCGTCATTCGGGAGCAACTTGCCCGCCGTTTGTGTTGCTCTCACGCCCAACCGGACAATCGTGGGTCTGATGTCCCAAACATGTTCACGGTTGCTCGTCTTCCTGCTCAGCATGAAGATGGAGGGAGCCTCCGGCATCTCAATGCACCGCCCGTCGTGTGTGGGACCTTGACGTAGACCAAGCCCTTGTTTCAAGGCTCCGGCTGGTTACCCTGGCATGTCGCAGCCCATTCTGCCTGCCTCTGACGACGTTGTAATCTTTTCAAAGAGGCTGGGAGGCGACAAAATGTCTCTAGCATCTGCGGCGAGAAAGCTCGCCACGTGAAGAATCCCGGAAGCATCGCTGTACTTCCTCAATTCTTCTCGGGGATTCTGTCCGCCCACAAGGGTAGTGTCGAATTTTTCGGTGCGGCGGTGCGTCTTGCAAGTGCCCCAAGGCGATCTCCATGATGGCGGACCCAGACCATGTGCGCCTCGGCTGCGCCGGCCTCAGTTGTCGAGCTCACATAGAGGCAAGTCCGTGTGATAGCAATATTTGCGGTAGCAGAAGTGGCAGCGGGATGGACCATTTCTAGCTGTCGTTGCTGCTAGATGCCGAGACTGGAACGGATGAGCCTCCAGCTTTCCACAGACAACGGCTGCTAGGTATCAAGTCGAGCAAGCTCAACTGCTTGGCGTAAGTACCCGGGGCCTGGAGTCTCTACACTAGCAACGCGAATCTTGGGACGATGGTACTCTGTTGACGTCGAGGAGCCACGCTTCGTCACCGGAGCCGGCGGCGGATGCGCTGCGGACACTGATCTTGCGGAGAACAACGAAGAAGCGCAGTTCGCTCTGCAGATTGCGGGTTCCAAAGATCTCCGAGCGAGCGATGTATTAAGGGCTGCTTCGACGGTTTTGCAAAATTCTAGCGCACCCAACACGTGCACGAGGACTCGTCCATCAAGATTCAAGTCTTTGCCGACGCTATCGTATCAGAAGAGATAATGCCGCAGATATAGCTGCCTGACAAGAAGACGGCATGCTGGGTCACCCTTCGAGGCAGGACGATCGGCGTACTCCCGTATAATCACCTCCCATACCCAACAAGCTTGCTCGCCTGCGCTTGCGAGTGGTGTAGTGCAGCGCCCTCTCTCCTCGCTCCCATACCTGCCAATCTTGCGTAATGAGCTTTCTCGGCGCTACCTCCAGAGGCGGTGGCAATCCATGCTCATGTCTCTATGGTCGCTGTTGGTATCCGGCTTGCGAGGGGCTGGAGCTTCAAGAAGACGCTTTCGAGGAAGGCATGTCGGGCTCGTATGCGATCGGAATCGGGTTTGGCATGGACTCGAGGCAGATGGCGAAGTGATTTGTTGAGGACATGGAAGTTCCTCAAGGGAGAAACGAGAGACTTGAAGGGTGCAGGACGCAAGTCTGTACCAGTCAGAATCTGACAATACCATGGCGTGGGCAAATGTGACTGCTCACCTGGTGTTTCGATGTGCTCGCGGGGTCTTGTACGGTGCCGCTACTATGCCATGACCGTGAGCATGGCAGTGGTGTATGAGCCGTGGAGACACACAGTCTTCGCGCAACCCGGAGGCGGATCCTATGAAGGGGTGGCGGTATGTGGTGGCGGGCCCGGCATAATTGCTTCAGACGGTTGCTTGGGCCATCGCGGGCATCAGGCACCTTCGAGTAGGCTGCAAGAGACTTGGCGAATCTTGTGAAAGGCCTTCGAGCGCAGTGGGGGCGAGGATCGGACTCGGAGGCGAATTCGATTCTTGTTGACGCGAAGGGTAGAATATCTGAGAAGCATCCGACGACGGGTCAGCTTGTTTTGCAACGCGAAGTTCTAATCAGTGGCTAGAGGGAAGTGGGAAGCGTACCTGTCGTGTCGGCCTGGCGGGGACGCAGTCGTCGGGAAGCAGGGATTTTGGCGGTCTCCTTTGCAGCAACTGCAGGTCTCTCGGCCAGAGTGGTGGCTCATTATTCGCATTCGCTGGCAGAGCCGACCGGAAGATGGAGCACGTGGTACAAATCATTGCTTGCATCCACCTCCGTAGCCCTGCTGATTGTGGAATCCAAGCCAGAACGTGGGCGCTGGCATCGCAGTGCCCCGCGGTGAGGGGTTAGAAGAGAATAGAGGCTGCGGCTGAGAGTTTGAAGGGAAGTTGTGTGCACTTGGACTTGTGCATGCGGGAGACGAAGGAAAGGAGGCGGCTTGTTGAGGTCAGTCGGTTTGCAGCGGTTGGGACGAGGTTTGAGAAATGCATTCGGGTGCTGACATCTGGCATATCGAGTCAGCTAGATACTTGTGCCTGACAGTTGTGCTTGCGCAGATGGTGGCACTTGTGCAGATGTGGACCCATCCAGCTTCAGTGCATGCCTACCGATTTTAGCGCTAGAATCGGGAGGTACCCTCTGTAAATACAGCGAGAGTCATACGGCAGTCAACAAGGTGCGCCTCCAGGCGGCAAACTGCGAAGAAAAAAGTTAGAAGGGAAGAAAGATACAGCGATAGTGCTATGGGTAGCTTCCGATCGCACCGCTACAAATCGGAACGTAGCCACTGCCTCACTATTGCCTCTGAGAGGCAGGGCACACTGCATTCGTCATCCAAGCGGGAGTTCAGGGGAGAATGAAACGCGACGCGGCGCATCGTCACACCCTGCTCGGCATGCATAGTGCGGACGAAGTAGCCGTGTTTGCCTGCAGTGGTGCTTCGCTGGATTGGGAGGCGTTATTGTCGCGGGCTGAAGAACGACGCAGGTGCTCTTGAACGGCAATTTATGCAGACATTGTTTGCTGTCTTCGCTTCAATAATCGGTTTTTCTAGTGGGCGAAGATGCGGCGTCGCAGCCTCAAACGACAAACGGTGCCCGGCGAGGTTGCCATCGTCGATTTGCAGCAATCAATAGCCTCGACTTGGTGGGGCGACGTGCATCAGAAGCCAAGCCCGCAATGCAGAGCAAACACAGGCAAGCGGATTCAGCACCCAGGAACAGAAGCCATCCTTTCGTCAGCTGGCGGCAGAGAAACACAAGCAACCTAGAAACACTAGGAACGGCACAGGCATGCTCAACAGGGCTTTTGGTGCGTTACGCCCCAAATAATAACGTCGTCTGCTGGAGAAGGGCCTGTTAGTGGCTTGCTGCAATTAGAACCCAGTCGTGGTGATTCCTAATGTCCCATTTCGTTGGTGGCCCGGGGGAGGTTGGAAGCAGAGCTGGTGGGACACGCAGCTGGTGCGGGGATCAAGGTTGCCACAGCGCCAAACATGTAAGATGATTGGTTGCCGCAGTCGTTTCGCTGGGATGTGCCCTTCTTTCGCGTGGCCGCTAGATGCTTGATGAAGTTGAATGGGGATGGAGAGACAGAGTAACAAGCGAGAATGGGAAATGATGGAAGTCAAGTACTTCGCGCCGCCCTTCTATTCAGTGCCACGACTTGTCATCTGCCGAATTGGCAGCAGTTCGAGGCACACAGCTGCTGCCCTGTAGTGGAGTCGGTGGGCTGGTGGTGGATATCTCCCGATTGAGCGCCTGGAAATCGGGAGGTACCCTCTGTAGCTACAGCGACGTGGGCCTGACAAAGCATCTGCCAACACCTCGTCACCTCCCAATTCCCCGCAAGTCGAAGCGCAGCCGTCTTTCTCAAAGTCAGAAACAGAATTCTAATTGCCTCTTCAATCTCCATTTCGCATCTTGCACCGCTCGGCCCTCCGACAGCATGAATCACACAATCCTCGCAAGCGACCCGTGGCAACTACCAACGCTCAGCCAGCGTCATGTTTGCTTGCTCCCTCCAAGATCAACGGGCCAAGTCCCCTTCTGCCATTGCTCCCCCCTGGCGGACAGCTGGCTGACCATTTTTGTCCACCTACCTAGTATCAGGAGACGGCGCTGCTGAAACCTCTCTGTCTGCACCACAGACCTCTGTCCAACCTCGCAGCCTTCATGTCTGCCTCGAACGAGCTGCAGCCGATCGTACACGACCTGATGAACAGTTCCGAGTCCGTCTGCACTGCCTCACGGAGTTGCCCCGAGTCCATCCATTCCTCTCGACAACGCACCCGAATGTCCCGTCTGCGCAATCAAGTCACGCATGCTCAGCCCCAATCATAACCCGTTATGCGGTCACCGAGACTACCCCGCCGACCGCCTCATGCCTGAAGGACGTAGGTTTACAAGTTCGAGGCTCTACGACGCACGCTTCAGAAGGTACATGGGCGGCCAATTTCGCGACGATGACTGCTGGCTGCTCAAATCGGCGCACCCCGACGTAGATGCCTATGGAGGGAAGATCCGGTGGTCGCCTCGCATCAACTACTGGAGTGTGTCTCTATCATGCATGCCCGCTCTGTGATGTTGACTCCATCATGCTGGCGAACCCATGCGACTCAAATGTCGTCCTTCCAGCCAGATCATTTCCCGCTCCAGGCATCTCAATCCGAAAGCGCTCCCAGACTCGCTTGGCAAGGCCAACGACACATTCTGCCCTTCGGTAAAGCCTTCCTTCCACTGGTTCCGCCTCTGATGCCTATGCCGGAAATTGAAGCTCTTGGCCGAGCAAGTGGTGCTGCGGACCGTATCATTCCATGGGGTATGGCTCCGCGCACCGAGATCAGGCAGTGCCATGCCACGAGTGCGCAGTGCCTCGGCTCGCACCATGTGTCGCTCGAGCTTGGGGGGCCTACGAATCGCTTCTTCATGTCCCAATCTACGTCTGCGATAGTGCTCATTATAGTCATGTACTTATTAAAGAGATGTGCTTGACAAAGAGGTGTGCCTATGAGTCTTGCTCCCGTGATGCCGATGTGTCCGACTTATTGGGCCGAGCTGCCCGCGTTTGCCCCTTTCCAACGCAGTGCGGTGTGGCGCGTTGCGGAGCAAATCGGGGAGGTTATTAGGGCATGCAGCTCGAGGCGCAAGGTTGAGCACCACAGTGATAATCATTGCATCGCGAAGTGTCGCGGGTTGAGGATGGGGAATTGGCGAGGAGAGGTGTCGCTAGATCGTTGCGGGGTGGCACCATCCATTGCTGAATTGATACCTGACCACCTGAGGTGTTCTGTGCCTCACCGACGACAGCAGGCCACCCTGCTGATGAGAGGGTACATGCTGTCCCGGAAAATGTACCTGGCTGGCTAGCCCCACTGAGCAAAAAATGTACACAAGGTACCTACCGATTTTTGGCTGTGGAATCAGTAGGTACCTTGGCCTCCAAGGCACCCGGGAGGGAGGTGGCCCAGCGAGCAGGGCAACCTTAACAGACCAACCTCTCCCCTACGCTGCCACTGTAAGCCCCTCTCCCTGAAGGCGAGATCAACCTCGCGAGCGCTGCCACCTCCGCGCACCCTGAACCCACCAGCCTCACGACATCTCCCACCTCGATCTCTCCCACATCGACCTCAACCTCGACCCAGGTACTTGACGTCCCTCTGACGTTGCGCGGTGCCACCGACGGGGCGATGCACCTTACGACTCTCGAAAGCAACAGAGGAATCGGCGCGTTCAAGACGCCTCAGAGAACATCATTCGAGGCTTATCGTCATTCGCGTGGGGGATTACTGCGGCCGAAGGTCCAATTCGCTTCTCTTGCTGTGGTGTGTTCCAGAAACCAGATCTGGGACCAGCAAACGGAGAGATCTCGGCGAACAGTATCTCAGCCAGCGAGTCAATCGCCGCGTGATTATCACTAGATCCAAGCCGTCGCCATCCATGCTACATCCCTTTGCCTGTTTTTCTGCGTGTCTCAACAGGAAACCGAAGAACTTTTTTGATTCCCAACCAAGCCCATCAGCACTGGCACCGGATAACGCTACAAAACCTGACGCTCACAGGCTCTCAACACCCGACACTCCCGGCCATTTTGGCGATGCATCAGAGATCAAACAAGCCAGCTCCTATGCACTTGGTGTGCGAATGAACCAGGAGAATTCGAATTGACATGCGACTGCCTTTTGCCACGTCTCGGGAGCCCTTTCAAGAACAGATTGCCGGGTTGGGAGCGACGTGATCTCGCATCAACCCCTTCGTAATGCAGTTTCAGTTCTCACCCGCTACAAGCGCTAGAGCCACAGGGCCTACACCGCTGAAACCCCCGCAAATACAACAACCTTAATGTCCGAAGCAGCATCGCCAACAGCTGCCCGCCCGCCGTTGCTGGTCTGCGCATCTACCAAATCTACTTTACACCCTCCACTCTCTTTTCCACCGCGATCTTGGCTTCGGAATATTCTGAGGCAGCATCTCGCTGCCTTTGAAGGTAGACACTCAAATTCGCCTGTGGTCTCTCGTTCTGTACCTCCCCTTTGAACATTCCCATGCTGCACAGGGCCCCAGCACAACGAACTCGGCCATCCAACTTGTCAGCACCAAAGCCAAAGCCAACCCAGAAAATTTTGCTCGTACGCTTTTCAGTCCAATCCTGATCCATGGATGCTTGTTGATAGTCAAATAAGCCTTGGAGAAGGTTTCGGCAGGCTATTTACTGTCCGGTCCGCTCTGCATATCCCTCCTCTTCCATCGCAGCCATGAAGCCGGCACCAATGCGACAGGTCCATCTTTGAACAACATTCATGCTCGCTTCCGTCACAGGTGCAGCATGAACACCGACGCTGCCCTTCACACAAACGGAATCCTGAGCGAGCTTGATGCGGCGCAACAGGAGTGGCGTTCCGAGTGTCTAGAACCAAGATGGGTACGACGACCCTAAATGACCCAAGATGCCGTGGACGATCAGGGATAGTCTCGGAGGCTTAGCAGGCATGGAACGCCGTTCGGATGGAGAAGTTGAATGAGAGAGGCTATTTACCTGGTATGAGCTCAACGAAATGTGCCCCGGGAGTAATTGGGCGACCACAAAGGCAAGACGTGGACAATAAACAAAAAGAACGCAGCAGAGAAGTTAGTGCGCTCTCTGAAATCGGCCAGATCATTGCATGTTGATGTTGCACATCAAACTTGTCCTTCAGAGCTGCTTGGGCCGTCGACTTGATTGAGAATATCTACATACTTCTGTCGTCCAACACAGAATAACATGCCCGATGCGCCTTTCATGCGCCGTTTCATTAACCATGCATATGCTGAGCACCCATAATAACTAAATACCGAATTTTGAAGCATTCTCACGGCACTTGGCCAATAACTCCACACGAGCACGTATAGCTCCAGCGAGTCCTTCGAGTCCGGTGACAATCTTCTCGAGTTGCACCCGAGTCCCCTCGACCCTCTCCGCTGTTAGCGACAGCTGTCCTACACTGACCAAGCCAAACTCCAAGCGCGACGTCTTCTCGACTCTCTTCAAGCGCTTTTCGGTGTCATTTTCATGCGCTTCTGTCTTTCTCAACAGGGCAATCATCATGACTGTAGCGGACAAGATTGTGTTAGATAATGTCTTTGAGTCCGACACGTGTCGCTCGAGAAGTTCCACGCGTGAGGAGTGCTACTCCCTCAGTTTGGTGGCCAAGACGACTGGGTCTAGTTCTCCGGTGCTCATGTCTCCGCCAATCCAGACATCGTTCGTGAGCTTCATACTGTTTTCCCACGGGGCATGAGGGTCCCACGAGAGTAGGGAGTCCCAGCCCTCCGTACTCCCGCCCAAGCAGGCAGCAAGAATCTGACGCCATAGCCCAACATGGAGGGTCGTTGGGAGAGGCCTCTTCAGGACCGCTGAGATAGCGAACAGTATCGTGTGTATGCCTGAGTCGGCAGCATCCTGTTGCTGTGTGCATGCGCATTGCTGGATTTGTAGACCTGGTATTAAGCTGGGTAGATAAACGGCGAAGAAGGCGTCCATAATCTTCTGGGTTTGCTCTGTATGCCTGGTTGATGCCATTGAATCGAAAATGTCGACGGTCGTGGCGTCGTCTAAAGCCCGGTCAACTGCGCAGAGAACCCAGTGGTTTCCGTCGAGGAGGATAGGTAGAAGTAGGATGTCGGCGTCACCGATGGTCTCAACGACGTGTACCTTCGGCTGGTAGTCCTCGTCAACGACCTTGGCCGTTTCCGTGCTGTCCAGATTGGTGAATCGCGGACCTAGACCGTCGCAAATCCTTCCCAGCGAAGCATTGATCCACACAGCTTCGACTGCGGCTGTCGTGTCCAGCAACGTTTCAATGCCTGAACCCGCCATGATCGAATTTCCGCCGCGACGTCCATCCGCACACATCTCCATGAGCATAGTCATGTCGCCACGACTGCAGTTGTTAACGATGTCAGCTTTGGTGCTGAAGTTGAAGGAGTTGTCAGCTCTCAAATGGAGGAAAAGAGGGAGGCGAGCGACTAAGGCGTCTTCTTGGTAGTTCTGGACGAAGATGCCGTTGGAAATCCGCTTTTCAGCCAAAATGTTGGAGCCGGCTTCTTCACTAACGTCTCCTTCCGAACGAGAAGCGTGAAGAACGTCGTCGCCACTGAGACTGTCGTCGAGACCAACAGAGTCGTCACCGCCGTCGTCTTCAATGAAAAAGTCGTTTCCACCGTAGGCCGGAGCAAATTCGTCGCCTTGGTCGTAGTCGTACCTGGAGCTGCCGCCACTAGGGTCCGCGTCGCTTTCTTCTCCGTCAAGACTGTGCCTGGAAAAGCTTGTGATTGGGTCGCCTCTGCCCACTTCTGTTGAGTCGAAGTCGTCTGTTGGAGAAAAGGTACCTGCGGTGTCCTTGTCCAAGTTCCCGTTGCTGCCTTTTGTGGGCGAGGTGATCTCTGTAGTCTGGCCCTCGGCTGACGACTTGTCTGGGGACTGGGTAGTAGTCTCGTCGTCAGGTTCAAGGCCCGTCTCGCTGGTCTTATCTTCCTCTTCCTCTTCGTCGTCTGAGGAAGATTCTTGAGTGGCTCTCGTGACACGCTGTGCCTCCAGACGTTGGATGGAGGTCTTGATATCGCTCAGTGTGATACCAATCCCTTTTCGTCCTGGGCGGCGTTCCGACCGTCGGACCTTGGCACAGTCGAGCAGTAGCACAAGACACTGGTCCCAATCGGAGGAGAGATCGACGAGAGGCTGCAACTGTCGGAAGAAGGTACCGCCCTGTTTCTGAAGGTCGTAGGCTATAGAGAATAAGAAGCGCTTCGGATCAATATCCCACACGGAGGCAGCTTTCCTGAGCTTGGGTATGC
Source organism: Colletotrichum sp. SAR11_59 (assembly GCA_025328345.1). Classification (NCBI taxonomy): domain Eukaryota; kingdom Fungi; phylum Ascomycota; class Sordariomycetes; order Glomerellales; family Glomerellaceae; genus Colletotrichum; species Colletotrichum sp. SAR11_59. The sequence continues at coordinate 69,817 of JAKMXC010000114.1, read as the reverse complement.
TGACGTCTCCTACGGGAAGAGACAAGAGATCGTTGGGTAGGGCATTGACGACGAGCTTCAGGACATGCTCTGGTAATCTGGCTCGAACATCTACTGGATTGATGCAGTATGGCTCTCGGGCGCAGGCTTCTTCCAGTTGCCGAAGTCGCTCGTAGGCCTGATCACGAGCGATGAGTATGCTGCCGACGAAGCGGTTGAACTTGGCTTCTAACGGTGCAGGTGCAATGCTGAGAGGAGATCCTTTGGGGTGGGACAGTACCGCCATGTAATGTAGAGGATATGGGCAAACCCGGCCATGCGGGGTCGAATATCTCAATAAGGAGAAGAGGATGGAGCGAGGTGATAAACGAAGGAGAAAGGCCGGCGTAACCAGTGGGTAAATGAAGCGACTAACCTTTCTGTTGGTAGCGGAGGGTTGGTATTGGCAGCGATAGGAGGTTGATCGGTTGAAGTTGAAGTTCGGCGGATGTGAAGGGACTCAGGTTGTGCGGCAGGCATCTACCTACCTATCTTGTCGTAGCCACTCAGCCACTTGTGGCTTCATGGCTTCGTGTGGCACACGCATATTTAATACGCCTTCGCCTCGCACCTCTGTTTCTAAGAGATTAACTTATTTTTACTTATTTCTATAACCCCTACTATACGATAGTTATAAACTTAGCTCTTAATATAATACTTTATACCTTCTAATATATTATAAAGTAAGCTATAGCTTAATATAGTTTATCTTTTATTTTATAATATCTTTTTTAATAGCTTAATAGTATCTAACTAGTATACTTTTTATAAAGTAATATAACTAGCTTATATAGTTTATATAACTATATTTCTATATACTTTAGAATAATATATAGGAATATATTAACCTTTATAGCGAAGAGGTACTTAATTTAACGTAATAAGTATTATACTTTCTTATATTTAATAAACTATATATAAAGTAATAAGAAGAAGTTTAATATAAATATATCTAACTTTATACTAACTAAACTACTTATTACTATATTTACTAGCTAAACTTTATTAATATTAAACTACTATTACTACTTATATTTATAGTTAAAGATATTTAAAAAAAGTATATAAAATATATTATAAATTATAAGATATAAGTTATAGAGTAAAAAGAGCTTACTATAGGTTACTATTTTATTTAAAACTAAGTTTATACTATAGTTAACTATAAGATATTATTAATAATATAGAGTAACTTTATCCTTATTAGGAATACCTTAATTTAAGCTTTTATTTATATACTTAAGAGTTATCTTATACTAATAATCCTCTCTATAGTTATTACTATATAAAATAACTACTTCACTTTACTATAGAAAGCTATAGTAGTAATAAATCTAGAGGTATAATACTAAGAGTAATATTATATATATTAATATATATAAATATATAAGATCTTTAAAATCTAAGAGGTCCTTACTTTATATACCTTTTTAGAAGTAGTAAGTAAACGCCTTACTTTATTTTAGGCTAAGTAAAGCCTTATTAAACTTATTATAGTAGAAGAGATTAGTAGGCCTATATATAGCGTTATTAAGTATAAAGTAATCTTTACTACTTTTATTAACTAGTATATAAGTTAAGAAAATTAGTATAAGATCTATATTATATTTAGAAACTACTTAAAGCCTCCCCTCTCTATAACTTTAGAAAACTCTACGTAAAGTAATCTTATTTTAAGTAGAAGCTATAAAGATAGTAATTTCTAAAAGTGCTTATATAGTAGAGAGTATTAATAGTTAACTATAAAGTATAGCTACTTAGAGATAGCGTTATAAAGTAAATAAGTTAAGTATAAGGTTTATTTTACTACTAGTAAGAAGGAGATTATTCTAGAGATACTCTTAGAGCTAAAATAAAGCTAACTCTAAGATTATCTCTAAAATAAAAGATAGATTATAGAGGCGTTAGTAACATTATATTTATTATAAGTATTATTATAGTTACTTTTAGATATAGTTATATAAAGCGATATTAATTTATAGAGATTACTTTTAGTAGAGACTATAATAGAGTAGTATAATACTAGCGCTTTATATAATAAAGTTTAGGTAATATTAATCCTTAGAGACTACTTTTAGTAGAGACTAAAGTAGAGTAATACTAACTTAGTAGAGGATAGAGGTAGAGGTAGGGCTAACTTATAGAGACTACTTTTAGTAGAGATTATAGTAAAGTAATACTAATATGCTATCTATTAGAGAGTGAGGTAAATAAGCCTCTTTTTTTATTTATATATAGTTTTATTTTATAGCTTTACGTCTTAGATATAAAGCTAGGGGGGTATATTATAACTACTTAGCTACTTATAGCTTTATAGCTTTATATAGTATATATATATTTAATATGCCTTCGCCTTATACCTCTATTTCTAAGAGATTAACTTGTTTTTACTTATTTCTATAACCCCTACTATACGATAGTTATAAACTTAGCTCTTAATATAATACTTTATACCTTCTAATATATTATAAAGTAAGCTATAGCTTAATATAGTTTATCTTTTATTTTATAATATCTTTTTTAATAGCTTAATAGTATCTAACTAGTATACTTTTTATAAAGTAATATAACTAGCTTATATAGTTTATATAACTATATTTCTATATACTTTAGAATAATATATAGGAATATATTAACCTTTATAGCGAAGAGGTACTTAATTTAACGTAATAAGTATTATACTTTCTTATATTTAATAAACTATATATAAAGTAATAAGAAGAAGTTTAATATAAATATATCTAACTTTATACTAACTAAACTACTTATTACTATATTTACTAGCTAAACTTTATTAATATTAAACTACTATTACTACTTATATTTATAGTTAAAGATATTTAAAAAAAGTATATAAAATATATTATAAACTATAGGATATAGGTTATAAAGTAAAAGGAACTTACTATAGGTTACTACTTTATCTAAAACTAAGTTTACGCTATAGTTAACTATAAGATATTATTAATAATATAGAGTAACCTTATCCTTATTAGGAATACTTTAATTTAAGCTTTTATTTATATACTTAAAAGTTATTTTATACTAATAATCCTCTTTATAGTTACTATTATATAAAATAACTACTTTACTTCGCTATAGAAAGCTATAGTAGTAATAAATCTAGAGGTATAGTACTAAGAGTAGTACTATATATATTAACGCGTATAAGTATATAAGATCCTTAAGATCTAAGAAGTCCTTACTTTATATACTTTTTTAGAAGTAGTAGGTAAATACTTTACCTTATCTTAGGCTAAGTAAAGCCTTATTAAACTTATTATAATAGAAGAGACTAATAAGTTTATATATAGTATTATTAAGTATAGAGCGATCTTTACTACTTTTATTAACTAGTATATAAGTTAAAAAAGCTAGTATAAGATCTATACTATACTTAGAAGCTACTTAAAACCTCCCCTCTCTATAACTTTAGAAAACTCTATATAAAGTAACCTTACTTTAAATAGAAGCTATAGAGATAGTAATTTCTAAAAATACTTATATAGTAGAAAGTACTAATAGTTAGCTATAAAGTATAGCTACTTAAAGATAATATTATAAAGTAAATAAGCTAAATATAAAGTTTATTTTATTATTAATAAAAAAGAGACTATTCTAGAGATACTCTTAAAACTAAAGTAAAGCTAACTTTAAAACTATCTCTAAAGTAAAAAATAAATTATAGAGGTATTAGTAATACTATATCTATTATAAGTATTACTATAGTTATTTTTAGATATAGTTATATAAGGTAATATTAATCTATAAAGATTACTTTTAATAGAGATTATAATAGAGTAGTATAATATTAATATTTTATATAATAAAGTTTAAGTAATATTAATCTTTAGAAACTACTTTTAGTAAAGATTAAAGTAAAGTGACGCTAACTTAGTAAAAGATAGAGGTAGAAGTAAAGCTAACCTATAGAGATTACTTTTAGTAGAAACTATAGTAAAGTAATACTAATATACTATTTATTAGAGAACGAGGCGAATAAGTTTCTTTTTTTATTTATATATAGCTTTATTTTATAGCTTTATATCTTAGATATAAAGCTAGGGAGGTATATTATAGCTACTTAGCTATTTATAGTTTTATAGCTTTATATAGTATATATATATTTAATACGCCTTCACTTTATACCCCTATTTCTAAGAGATTAACCTATTTTTACCTATTTCTATAACCCCTACTACGCAACATATCTACATACCTGAGGTACCTACGTTAGGTAAGGAAGATGTGCGGGAAGGAGCGACGCCTCAGTCTAAGCAGCAATTAGAGACATAGAACTCTAAGCCCTGTGGTTTTCTAGGTAAGGTAGTCGCACCCCTAAAAATTTGATGCTCAGCGACTTCGCGGTGTGGAATCAGCAGGTACTCACTTCTTTCCAGCAAGTCCGCCCTTGTGTCGTATGGCAAATACGGGAACTCACACATTTACAACAACAAGCACACTACCGCAGCCTCTGCAAAATCGTGCAAACCCTGATCAGCCAGATCCGACGCCTTCCTGCACCATGGGTATCAAAGGCACAGGGCACTTACCTCGGACGTTTGCATGATCATGGTCAATTCCCCTGCTTCCTCCTCGGGTCACAAAACGACAGCGACTGTCCCCGAAAACCCCGTCAAGTTGTCGGCAGATTCGCCCTGCATATTCTCGCCAACGTCCAGCGAAACTTGCCGGCACCTTGACCTACCTCCAAGTATCCACGTTCCACTAGTGAGGGTTCCCATGTTTTGCCCTCAAGTACAAAGATGAAGCAACACCAGGCTGTTACGGTCAGCTATCCAACAGTAGGGTCTGCTAACAGAAGTTAGGGATTGACACATAGTAACAGTACACTAAGGTTGTAGTCTAGGTCGTAGGTTATAGGCTGTAGTAGATTGGTCTTTCAGAAGCTAAGGTGATTAATCTTAAGCTTAATAAGTAATTCATAGTAAAGGTAAGCTAAGAGTATCCTAAGGATAAATACTAAATTAATTACTAAAAAGCTATAAAAGTATAACTATAAACTAAGCTTAAAGTTATTCTATATATAAGTCCTAAATAGTACTACTACCCTTATTACTATTCCTAGTCCTAATAGGTTCTATATATACTAAGTATAGCCTCTATATTCTTAGTATATAGATCTAATCTCTTATCTTATTATTATATAACTTATATTATAGTTCTTCTATACTAAGTAAATCCCTACTATCCCTATAATCCTATAGTATAAATATCCTATCCTAGCTACCTAACGCCTAAGTAGGTTGTTTAGCTATTATCCTTATTTATAGGTTATAATATCAAATCCCCTCTCTAAAGGTCTTACCCTTAAGACCTAATATAAATAGGTCGTTAGTCTTAAGTTAGGGATCTATTAATTATACTTCCTAATTTTACTTATAATACTAATATTATATTAAGTTACATTTAAAAATCAAATTAGTCTAAGTTAGCGCTTCGTTCTGCTTATAAGGATGTTTTCTATTATTTCAGTTCTAACGATATCATACCTTATACTTATTATTTTCACACTAAGCATACATATTAGATAGTAGAAGGTATAAAAACTTATTAAGGTTATAAAAACCTAAAGCGCCCTTATAATAGTCTAATAGTAGCGTTAAGTTATAAGTCCTTACTATACCTTTTAGTAGTATAATTATACTAATTAGTTATAATAAAAAGGCTAAGTAATCAGCATTAAGAATAAGAGGAGAAGGAAGAATAAGCTAGTAATATCTTATTAGACCTTTATGAGAAGCTAGTATATATTTAAGCTAAGGTAGCTAAAGTAGTAGGTCGTTTATTACATATTTATGCAATTTAGAAGAAGGTAAAAGAGTAATATATAGAAATATTTTCTTAAGGTATATAGGAGTTAGAAGAGGATAATATTCTTCCTATATTAGATACGTATAAGAGTAGTATAGTAAGTAATCTCTAGTTCCTTAGAGTAGAGAATAATCTAAACTAGTAGAGTTTTAGTATTAGCAAGAAGTTTACTAACCTTAGTCCTCTAGTTAGTAGTAACCTATTAGTATCCTTAGGGGGTTCTTAGTTATACTCTAGTATTCCTAGCTAAATGAAACTTTCTCCTTATTATATTAGCTAAAAGCATCCTAATTATAACTATAGGAGTAGAAGTTATATCCTTTAGCTTCTAGCTTCTTTTCGTTTTTATTATATCTCTTCTTATATTTATTTCTCTCTTTCATCAGCATATTTACAATATTCCTTAAATTCTTTAGAGGTTATTAAGGGTTTTAGCTTATCCTTAAGGTTAATATAGTTAAATATCCTAATATACTTATTAATCTTATCTTTACAATTAAATAAGTTATTATTAGGTTCCTATATGTTTTCTTCATAGCTATAATTCTTCTACTTAACTAGGTATTCCTACTTATTATCTCCATAGCAGTAGTTAAGTAGTTTCTCTATTTCATATTCTAGTTCGTTATTTTCCACAATAATAAGGTTATTTATATATAATCCTCATAGTACTAGTTTAAGTAGTAAGATATAGAATACTAAGTAATACTTCATAGTTTCCAGAAGTTTAAGTTTATAATTAACTAGTAAAATTACTCATAAAACTTTAAATAGTCTAAGTTTTTTAAAGTTAAGTTTATCGCTTAGTCGTTTTATTTTAATATTTCACTATATAAGGTAGGCGCTATCTCCCTCTTTTAAAGTTAGTCCCTTAATCTTTTGCTTATTGCTAAATTTAGTTATTCTTTATCATATAAATTTAAGTTCCTTCTATATATTTTCTTAGATATCTCTTATTTATTATACTAAGGCGACTACTTTAACTACTTAAGGTCTTACTTAAGGTTCCCTATAAGTAGTTAGTTTAAATCTATAGTTTAAGTAAAAAGGGGATTCCTTAATACTTTCTCCTATCGCACTATTATAAGTAAACTAAGCTATTAGTAGTAGCACTACCTAGTTATCTTAGTTATAGTTAATATATATATAGAGATATATTTTAAAGATTTAATTAATTTATTCTATTTATCTATCAGTCTATAAGTAAAACATAGTAGATATTAATTATTTAATGCTAAGGTATAATATAATTAATTTCTAAAAATTAGAAGTAAAGATTTTATCCCTATCTAATATAATCTCCTTTAGTATTCTATAATTAGCAATAATATATTTAAGGAATATATAGGCATATTCTTCAGCATTACTTACTTCCTTATATAAGATAAAGTAGGCATACTTCATAAGTTAATCCACAATAATAAGAACGCTATCATAATATACTCCTATAAAGGGTTCTTAGGACTTCAATAATTTAACAATAAAGTTAAGGAATATAGATTACTAAGCAGTTTGCAGCACTAGCAGAAGTTATAGCATACTATAAAGTTAATATTAAGCAGGTTTACTTTTAAAGCAAACCTTACAATCCTTAATCGCTTTTGCTATATATTCTCTAGTAACCTTTTCTCTATATTATTATCATAGTTATTTCTAGGTTTTTATGATTCCTTAGTAACTATATATAGGGCAAGCATAAAACTCTATAATTACTTTATTATCTAGTTTGCTAAGTAGGTTTATACTAGATCGTTTAGCTATCATTAAAAGCTTAGTTACTAACATTAGGTCTCTATTATTATTTCCTTTAAGAATCACCTAGGTTTCCTCAAGTACCAGGACGTTATAATCCAGCCTTCAGCTAAGAGCGTTAGCTCTACTATTATCTAATCCTTTACAGTATATAATTTAGAAGTTAAATTCTAATAAAAATTCCAACTATCTTACTTATTATTTATTTAGCACTTTTAAGGTTATAAAGTATAAGAGATTCTTATAGTCTAAGTATATAAATACTTCATAAATCGTTCCTAAAAGTTTAAGTCTCTATTCCTTAAATACTTCAATAATTACTATAAGTTCTTTATTATAGATTTAGTAGTTTAACTCTAGTTTATAGAGTTTATAAGAGAAGAAGGCATATAAGTGCAGCTATCCTTCTAAGTCTTATTATAAAAGTTATACTCTAAAGGCGTAATCTAAGGAGTTTAGTTCTACTTCAAACTATTTAATAAGGTCTAATATTATTAATACTAGTTTACTACTAATAAGGTCCTTAATTTTCTAGAAAGCTATTTACTATAGTTCTTTCTACACAAAAGAGGTATCTTTACAACTAAGGTTAGTAAAAGCTATATTAATCTTACTATAGTTCTTAATAAATTTTCAATAGAAGTTAATAAAACCTAAAAACCCTTAGACTTCCTTAAAGCTCTTAGGTTCTAGCTATTCCTTAATAGCTTTAATTTTATTTTCTAACATTTAAACTTCTCTAGAGGTAATAGTAAATCTAAGGTATTCAACTTTTTACATATAGAATTCACTTTTCTTAGGTTCAACTAAGAGTTTAGCTTCCTAAAAAGCTTATAAGACGTAGTAGACATCTTCTTTATATTTCTTAAGTATAAGTAAGAATATAAAGATATTATCTAGATAGATAACTATATAGATATTAACATATTTATATAGAACTAAGTTAATCATATTCTAGAATATTATAGAGGCGTTAGTAAAGCTAAAAAGTATAATAAGGTACTTAAAATATCCTTTATATATCCTAAAAGCAGTCTTCTATTCCTCTCCTTACTTTATTCTAATTAGGTTATAAGCTCCTTTAAGGTTAAAGGCTATAAACTAGTTAGCTCTATAAAGGAGTCTCTTTATTTTATTAATAAGTAGTAGTAAGTACTAATTCTTAATTATTATTTCGTTAAGCATATAATAGTTAATATATAGTTATAACTTTCTGTTCTTTTTTAGTATAAATAGGATTAAGCTTCCTACTAGTAATATTAAAGGTCTAATATAACCCTTCTTAAGGTTTTCTTTGAGGTACTTATCTAGTACCTCTATCTTAGTTAAGTTAAGACTATAGATTTTATTAAATTATAGTTCTTTTCCTTCCTTAAAGGGAATTTTATAGTTAAAGCTTATATATTTAGGCAGTCTAGTTTCTAGTTTAGCTATAAAGAGTTTCTCATAAACTCAATATTCTTCTAGGATAAATAGAAGTAGATCATTCTTTTATTCAAGATCTATCACTATTAATAGTTATAATATAGCTTCTTTTACCTTAAAGTAATAGATATACTATTTTACTATTTTATAGTATTACAGTTTATTTAAGGCCTACTTCTAATAAAGCTACTTAAGGACTAAATCATCTTAGTCCTAATAAAGTTAGCCTTTACTCTAATCTATCTATAGGTTATTTATTTATAGCTAAAGTAATCTTAGTACTATATCATATATTCTTATATTAGTAATATTAAATTAGATTCTTTCTTTTCAATCTAAGTAGCTTATCTTAAGGAGCGCAGTCTTATTATAGATAGTACCTCCTTTATACTTAAATTCTTCTCCTTCTACTATATATAGGAAGTATAGTTATTCTTTTCCTCCCTACTATACTTCTAGCCTATTAATAGCTTAGGGGGTAATAAAATTCGCTTTAGCTCTACTATTAATTAGCGTAAGTATTATTTTTTTATTAATAATAACTTTAAGTTTTATATTATTCTTATATCCTTATAATATCTAGTAGATAGATCTTTTCTTTATTACCTATTATGATCTATTATTAGTAAGTAAGTCTAGTTTTTTAACTATTTATATTATTCTAAGTAGGTAATCTGTTTTTCTTTCTATACTACCTTAGTAATATTATTTTTATAAATCCTAACCTATATAGGTCTTAGTCTATTCTTTATAACTCTCTAGGTATATACCTTCTTCTAGTAGTAAACTTAGCATTTATCTTATTAGCATTCATCCCATTTCATATTATCATTATATTAGCATCTCATAAGGAACTAAAGGCTTAGTCGAAAGGTAGCAATCCTCCTATTAAAAGTTATCATTATCTACCTAACTATAATATGCATAGCATAAATATCCTTAATAGGTTTATTATTATATCTTCTAAAGTAGAATTAATAATCATACTTATCTCCTATATATTCTTTATACTTATTATAGAAGCATTAAGGCTAAAAAAGGGTTTAATAGAGTTAGTAGTTATTTCTTAGCGTAAAGTAATCTTCTATATATAGCTAAGAGGTATAATCTTAATCCTATTAATCTGCTAAAGTACTATAAAAATATTATTACTATTTATCCTAGAGCATATTAATCTCCTAATACTTTAGGAGGCTTTTAGCTTTATTTTCTTATTCATTAAAGTCCTCTTTAGAACTAAAGTTATCCACACTAAGGGTAAACCTATAAGCGATCTCTATCTAAGTATATTATTAAGTAATATCATAAGGCTCATCTAAGTCGTAAAGTAAGCTTTCACTTTCTCTAAAAGTCTAATTACTAGTTATACTAAGGAGTTATTATTCTATTAGGAGATTATATTAATATTTTAGTTCTTCTTCTAATTCTTCTTTAACTTATTCCTTTATTTCTTAGTTAATTTATTTAATTTTAATAAGATTTCTATATATATATTTACGTCGTTCTATATATAAAAGTATAGCTCTAAGTTATCTTTCTTATATAAGGTTATAAGGTTCCTCTTAGATTTATTTTAGGTATATAAGTTTAGCTAGTTTAAAGCGTACTAATTTCTACTTATTATTATTCTCTAGCTCTTAATTTTATATAGTAGACTAGGTGCTAAGGGGTTTAAAACGTTAGATCTATAGTATTTTATTAAGTTATTTAGTTAGTTTTCTCACTATCCTGCTATTACTATAATATATTATAGCTAAAGTTTTAAGATAAATATTTAGAATAGTTATATTATATCTAGATTATCCTAAGTTGCTATCTCTTAAGTAGTATCCTAATATTTCCTTATTTTTAAGGTAGATTTAGCAGTTATTATTATAATATCTAGTCTATAACTAAGATATATAAGGTGCCTTTATAATTATATTAACTTATTAAGATTGCTTAGCTACTAGTTTCTAAGGTAGCTTCTTAAGCTGTTTATAGTCTCTAGTAATATATCCCTATCTATTATAGTTATAATATTTAAGGTTTTAAGGTTTCTTATTATTAAGTTTAGTTATTATACTAAGGTCTATAGGTCTACTATACTATCTATAAGTAGTACTCTAGTAGGTATTACTTTAGTTATTATGAGGTTTATTATTATTTCGTTAGTTACTAAACTTATGCTATAGTTACTACTAATACTTACGTCTAAAGTTAGCTCCCTATCATCTTTCGCCTTTTTCTTTTCTTTATTTGAAAAGTTAATTATTAATCTTAATAGCTATACTAGCATACTAAAGGAAGTCTTTAGGTTCATCTAGTTTAACTATCTTATCCTTAACGTTATCCTTAAGTCCTTAGTAGAACATAAAGATCTTAGTTTCCTCAGTAAGGTCTAGTTAGACGCTAAGTTATCTAAAGGTAGCAGCATATTCTTTAGCTAACTTAGTCTATTATAATTACGCAAGGTCGCATTCAGTTTAGCGTTTCTCATCTAGATCTTAGAAGAGGGATCTTAAAGCGTCCTTAAATCCTTAAAAGCTACTATAGATATTATATATCTCTATAGAGCATTTATCTAAGGTTTCACACTTAAGGAATTCTTCCTAAATAAGTTTAAACTACTTAAGGGCTTATCTACAGAGATAAGTAGCTATATAGATAACCTTTTCCATCTAGTTAGCAAAATCACTATAGTAGAAATTATAGTAGGTTTTAATCTAAATTAAGTATAGCTTAAGTTATCTAAAGGCGCTATTATAAGTAATTAAGGCGCTAAGCTTAAGTTTCTAACGTCCTCTAGTAGGGGTTATTATAATATTAGCAGCAGTCTAGAAGGTGTTATTTTATTCTCTAAGTTAGTATACTTCGTTCTCAAGGTCTAAGATATATTAAAAGCTATTACTAAGTTCCTAGATCATCTATTTAAAGCCCTAGAGTTTATTAGCAGTTTCATTATATATAGTCTAAACCTTCATAATATTATCATCTCCTTTCTTAACTTAAGCTTAGAGTTTATCATAGGTTTCTTTCTTAAAGGTAACTTTATTATCTAAGTCTACTACTATTAAGGCTCCTTTAAGTTCCTCAGCTAAGCTCTTAACAAGCTACTTAGAAGAAGAAGAGCTTCCTAAAATAGGTAACTTAGCAGAAGCATATAAAGATATTTTTATCTATACTATTAATAGGTTTTAATAGTTAACTTACTAAATAAGAGCAATTAAAGTGTTATAGTTAGCTATCTAACAGTAAGGTCTACTAACAGAAGTTAAGAATTAACACATAATAATAGTATACTAAGGTTATAGTCTAAGTTATAAGTTATAAGCTATAGTAGATTAGTCTTTTAGAGGCTAAAGTAATTAATCTTAAGTTTAATAAGTAATTTATAGTAAAAGTAAGCTAAAAGTATTCTAAAGATAAATACTAAATTAATTACTAAAGAGCTATAGAAGTATAACTATAAACTAAGCTTAAAGTTATTCTATATATAAGTCCTAAATAGTACTACTACCTTTATTACTATTCCTAATCTTAATAAGTTCTATATATACTAAGTATAGCCTCTATATTCTTAATATATAGATCTAATCTCTTATCTTATCGTTATATAACTTATACTATAGTTCTTCTATACTAAGTAAGTCCCTGCTATCCCTATAATCCTATAGTACAAATATCCTATCCTAGCCACCTAACGCCTAAGTAGGTCGTTCAGCTGTTATCCTTGTTTACAGGTCGTAACACAGGCGATCTGGTTTGCTACGGCTTGAAATCCGAGACTACCCACACGTGGACCACTTTGTCGCCTAACAGCGAGTCCATCAGCACTGGTTTTACCTGCACAAATGAGAGAATGCACAAAAGCCGGAATCGACACAACATTGAGGAGAGGGATGGTTGGTGCATTGTCAACAACGGACCTGAAAGCGTCCCTGATGCCTTGCTGTGGCACGAACGCAGTTGATCAATCCGTATGATGACATGGAATCACAGTTGCAAATGTGTTGTTGTCGGTACTCGACTTAATTTGATGTTCCTGTCAGGCTTCATCGTCCACGTGAACATCTGGCTCTATCGACAGTAGGATACTCTGTTGGCTGCTTCTGCACCAATGTCGGGTATTTTGCACGTGTCCCAGTGACCTGAGAGACTTCTGCCTCCATTGGAGGCTTGTCAAACGCCACTGGACTACTTACCATCACCATCAGAGGGTAGAAGAAAACCCCGCACAGAGAGCCTGCACGGGAATGCACATTCGGCCACGAAACAGGGTGGACGAAGACAGAGGAACAGTAAATAGTTCTGATGGACTGCCGCCTCGGATGATCTGCTTTTTAAGGATACTCGCGGCGCTCATGGCACCTCTCACCTGACCGGGACTTGTGGTGAAAGACTTGCGGAGTTCGCACCCAACTTCCAAATAGTTCACACACATGACAAGCTACTCAGTTGACACATTAAGCTCGCCCTACGACCTGCCACCCTAACAGGGGGTCAACGAGCTCTGCATGCTGCGCGTATCCCCCTCAACGGCTCCTGACCAATCTCAAGACTCCTGCATTCGCACCCGCAAACGCGGATTATCTGGCCCCGTTACAGAACCACAAGCATCTCGATCGTGTTGCAATTCCGAACTACGACCGTTTATCTCAATCTTTGTACCACCAGCGCCAACGTGCAGTTCGGAGTGGGCCTTTTCTTAGGCTCTGTTTCCCCTGACGACGGAGACTAGAATGATCATCAAGAAGCCGGAAGTCCTCGTCCAGATTCCGACTCGTCTGTTCGTAGTCCCACCCGGTCGTCGAGATGCTCGTACTTTCCACCATGCTCGCTGTAGTTGCTTCCCCAATCATGAGCTCATCGGGTAATCTTTAGAGCATCAAGCAGTTAATCAAGACAGAGGTGAGCTCGCGGTGGTCGGTATTTGGCGTCACAGAGCACTTTGGGTCGCAAATATCTCTGCTTCCGAACCCCACAAGTGTACCTTGCCCTAAGGTCGCAATGAATACATTTTATGTAACTGGCGAGTGAAAAGTTCGACCAGATTCCAAGGACCTGGTTGAATGACTGGTGGTTGTTGCACTGACTTGGGCATCGGCGGCGATCAGTGGCTGCTAGGAAAATAAAGCAGACTTTTACTACTTGGAATTCCAACTCTTTGGCCTTCAGGACGGCTAATTCCACCAACAGCGACGTTGAAAACGGCAAATGCACCTCTGGCGGGACCCTCGAAATTCATATGAGACGTCGCTGCCGCCTCCCTCGCAGATGGAGCGCAATACCCCACCTGGACGAAGACGGAACGGCTTTCATGGGAGCCCGCCGCTCACAGCTTGCAGGTCATACGGCAAAGGGTGAGTCAGGATACCAAGCTTGTAGATGCGAAGTAGGAGACATGCCGCAGGAGACAGTGGAAAGAAACGAGTCGTTTTGCAACGCTCAAGCTTCCGCTATGTCGGTATCATCATCTATTGCTCGTCTTTATAGGGCCCTCGAGACGACGGCCGGGCCAACTTGGACTTCGGTATTTCCAAGATTCCTGCACCAAGCTAGTTTCTCTTCACAGCCTCCTCAGTCCGGAGCTGCAGCCACGCTGATGACCGAAGCATTGCCAGTTGCGTTCCCAAATATAGGTTCCATCGACCTGTTTAAGTCACTCCGAAAGGCACTTCATGATGACGGGCAAAACCATGACTGGTGCACAACTTGCCGGCTGACAATCCTCCTTGAACTTCAACTCGCACCGCCTCTTCGTGACCGAGCTCACCGGTCTCACAGTCGTCTATACCTTGGTCACTGCGTGGGAATGTGATTTTTGTTGAGCGTCGGTCTTGGCTGAACGTCATGTCGACCGCGCCTCACACAGACATGCGGGCTTAATGTCTCCTACATAATCAACGAAATACATTGAAGCCTTCCACTGGGATCGCTCGAGCGACAATGACGACATAGCGACAACAACCACACCAAATACTCCAGTACGTGAGACCACGTCTTGGTAAGGCTTTCGGGTCACAATTCAGGCTCGATATTATAAACGACGACCTGAAGCCCCCCTCATAGAAGAAGAAGACATGTAAGGGGTTCATCATCAAGGGCAAGGCGACTTATGGCAATTAGCAGCCGAATTCCGGATGTTGGCCCGAACATCGTGCAGCCTACCAGGTCGACCACTCCAGGGAGGCTGTAATCGAGAGACGCGTGCACTTTCAAGGTCAAATACACAGGTCTTGGAACGAATATTACCAGCCTATCAAAAAGCCACTTCGCGCACAACATAGACGGCATGGATGTTGCCTGCTGTGGCAACAGAAACACAACCACCTCTCTCAAAAAGCACACGACCATCAAGTAGATGCTTAGCGACAAGTCTGCAGACTTTGAGATAATCACAAAGTATCTTAGTCTGAGAATTTAGATGGTTGCTCGTCTTCCTCATTACCACGTACTCCGATATCAGAATTTGCCTCGAGGCGAGCAGCTGCGTAGAGGGGACCAGGACGGGGAATTTCAAACAGACCATGACATACAAGCAGCTATAGCCAAGTTTAAGGGGGGCGGGGCCTCACTACCTACGTTCTGAGGGGTTTACGAATAGGTACGAATACTTCAGGAAGCTCAGAAATTCGAACAAGAAGAGTTAAACGTCAATGTCACGTATGAGCAGTGAGTGCCATGACCCGGCGTCATCACGAAGGATTCCATGTGCGGTCAGCCGTGGTGAACCGCAGGATTGACGGGATGATCGCAATACTAGCGACGATGTGCAACTCTGTGATTTGACTGCAAAGTAGCATGTGACTTGCGATGTCAAGGCGGAGAGTCAGAGGACCGCAAATTAGTGTTCTCGGCAACAACCACGTATCGCATAATCATGACGACCCGCCCATCGGTATATTAAAGATGGTCGACGACCTCAAAAAGACGCAGAACCCGACCGAGAAAAAGGTAGTCTCCCTTGTGGGACGGGGAGGCTCAAGAATACTAACGGAATGGGTTTCGGGGAACACTTACACATCGTGGTCGTTCCCCGCATGAACATGCTGAAGTACGTCCACGTTATGTCGGGGGCGTCAGGTCACTGCTCAATCTTCCAGAACATCTCCCAGGACCTCACAATCTGCGAGGGAACGAGGTATGCTATCTTGGTAAGATTTCTCCCTGTCCCCTCCTCGTTCGTTCAGCATGCTCTATTGGGTAAGTGTCAACATGTCGATCCAGAAAAGCGAGCCGAACCTCGGTGGTGACTTCATTCAAAACGATGTTGCCAGAGTCTTGATCGGAAAGAAGCTTATCTATCTCGTACAAACCTGGTACAAAGTAAGATTTAAACCCTAAATGCACTCCCCCAAACGGTCATAGAAGTCTTCTTCGAGGCCATGCGTCATTTGGAAGTGATCAGTGCATGTGGTCCAGCCCAGACATCATCAATCCAGCGCCATCGGCGCTCTTGCTCGCCAGCCCGAGGATCACTTGGTTCGACAATGGAATGATGTTGACCTTTGAGGAATTAGAGACGTGGATTCTGGAACTTTGCTTTGATAGTTCTTATGAGATGCTTCCTCGTCAGTCAGCTTCAATGTGTGTCTCAATCATTTCTCATCCAGTTCCCGGTGATGGCCCATTTGCAGCTCACGCACGAGAGGCTCCTCCATGCGATAGAAACCCTATTCAACGCTATAATCTCTAGTTCAAACCCATCTCAAAAGAGCCCCTTCTTGCTGGCGGTCTAGCATTGGTCAGGCATTACGAATCAGGTCACCAAAACTCCCTGTGCTGGGAAGGCTCTTTCAGGTTCAAGTTGAGGCATGAGTATGAGCACTACGTGTGTTCCCTTTGGCTTGACATATAAGTCACTAAAAACGACGTTTCTCGCTGTGAGATGTGGCCTCAGCCGAAGGAATGTCGCATAGAGCGAGCTTCTGATTGTTGGAGTACGTGGCCGCGCTCATCGCCACTTTCGTCCCAAAGGGTACTCCTAGTTCGGAGATGTTGTAGTCGGACTCAGTCGTTTCCCAAGGCCGGCCGAACACCTCTCTCGTCAGCACGAACTTGCAGGTCTCCATCGACGCTAATATAAGTCTTGTCGCCTGCTTCATACTTAAATTTGTGCACGAAAAGTCCCATGCTCCTGTCATTGAGGTCAGTATTAAGACTTGCCCGATCATCAGCATCCTCGGTGTCAGAGGGTACGAATGCTTCGTGTCTGCCTGCTTTGGGACCACTGAACTGTCGTGCATCCCGCCTTTGTCCTCAGGATACAAGGTTTCTGGACTTGGAAAGGAATTTGAATCACAGCTACACATTGTCCGGCAAATCCATGTTCGTGTCGTCGGCAGCTTCTGTGAAGCATTATCCTTATGCTGCTAGGACAACACACGCGAAGGCACCGACGTTCGAGCTTCAAAGTCCACTGAAACTTTCACCTCTCATCTTGTGTGCCTTCTTCGTCTTGAACGGCGGCTTGTAGCCCCTGGTGCTCGTGTTGCGAGCTGGAATCAGCTTCTTCACAACGTCCGAGTCAATTGGCGACAGGACGATGTCCACGGTCTTCATCATGCTAGGTATAGCTTGCCCCCTGCTTAAATCCGATGGCCAGTCCCTATCCCTAACGGAACCTCCCACGTGGGTATTTTTCCGTTGATGTAGACATGGCGCGGCTGACTCTGGATTCCGGAGCCACGTCTCGCCCGCAACATACCAACGTGTCGTGCATTGAGTCGTTCTAAATACAGTTCATTACCGCATCTACCGCTTCCAACTCGACATGGGCGCACTTCTTGTGCGACCAGTCGGCATAGCATCGCCCTGCATGATCCCTATAGCTGTGCCCACCCAGCACTTCGCTGTTCCATCGAGATTTCTTTGAACCGGCTAGGTCTATGGGAGTCCATTGTCCCCTCCTGCTTCACATCTGCGCAACCCTGACCAAGCTGTCTGTGTTGTAAGGCGGGCCGTAGCTCGCGATCTTGGGGCACACTGTCGAGATCATGATGTAGTGCTCGCCAGCAATGGAGCTGGGCAGGCCGATCATAAAATGGTCGTAGCCATCGAGAATGGCCACCTTCTCACGTATTTGCTTTGGCAAATTCATCGGCAACATCAATAGAGTCGGAATGAATAATGAAGTAGTCAGAATCGGCGTCTTCGCGTCGGTCTCTGTCAAGTCTCGCTTCTTTTGCAATAACTGAAACGCCAGCTCCCAGAGGGTCCTCGAGTGTTGGCATGCTCGCCACCGACGACGTTCTTCAACTTCGTCAGCAGCGCCGCGTCCCGGACGGCTCCGTGTAGCGCGTGGCAAAAGGCCATTTTGTCCTTCAGCTAAATATTATAGTTGAATAGTTATGTTGAGCTTCCATTGATGGCCTGCAGATACTCCAAGTAGGTCTTCCTTGGGTTATTGTCGATACGGTCGTTGCCGTTATGAATCGCGATCTCGGCGAGCTCCTAAGACCTGTCGGTCTATCTTCTGTTAGGAAGTGACCTTCAGGTCCTCAAAGAGACGCTCTTGGGGATATGGAAAACAGTTTTGATGTGA
Source organism: Colletotrichum sp. SAR11_59 (assembly GCA_025328345.1). Classification (NCBI taxonomy): domain Eukaryota; kingdom Fungi; phylum Ascomycota; class Sordariomycetes; order Glomerellales; family Glomerellaceae; genus Colletotrichum; species Colletotrichum sp. SAR11_59. The sequence continues at coordinate 51,261 of JAKMXC010000114.1, read as the reverse complement.
TCGAGGCGTGAAAGAAATGCCGTCGACAGCCACCACGTACCTGTTCCAGCTCGGAACCCACGCCGTGTTCTTCGACAATGACATCGATGTGATGTGTCAAGAGACCATTTGCCCCGAAGTCCTGCTTGAGATGCTGGCCGAGGCGTAGGGCCTCCTGCGAGTCACCATCTCTTCGGACATGAGGATGCGGATCGGTTTCTCGCATGTTCTACTTAACGTCGCAGAGGGTCGGAACGGTCTTTTGTCACACGCGATGGAACGACCGGGCAAGCCGAGGTCTAGGCGTGGATAAGAGCCCATAGGAGGAGAGCACTGTTATAACGGGATTGGGCGAAGACGGTCGATGCGAAATCGTGAGAAAGTGCGTGTGGCAGATGCATGACGCCTTTTCCCACCAGGGTACTCGAATCAGCTTGTCGGAACCGCCGCATGAAGCACCGAGTTGGTCTGTGTTGGGAGAGAAGTTGCCTTCAGCGTGTTTCCAAAGGCTTGACAATGCGGATGGTGTTAAAGGGGTATCGGGACTTTCGCTGTGGCCAAACGTCCGTTAGAAGATCGTCGACCAGGACGTGAATCAAGTTGATAAACACCTCAACCTACAAGAAGCCTCGGTGGCAAGAATCGTGGTATTGTTGTTTAGGATGGTGGGGTCGAAGTTATGGTCTTCGCATTGAATCTTCCAGGAGAGCAGGTTCCAATGGAGACTCATGGTGTTGCATGTTTTCGATCTAGCCAGGGTAACCGAGTCGAATATGGCCGTGCAGAGGGCAAATCTCTGCGGATTCGGGTTTCACAGGCCCTGGCGGATAGCTCAATTGTTAGAAATGGACAGATTGTTCAGTTAATGCAAAAAGTGGATTGCAATAGTGTTCAGTTGTTTGACGGTCACAGAACAATGCAATCTATAACCTGCGGCGGAGGGAAAGGAGTGGTTGTACCACGATCGTGAAGGCAGCAACACTCGGTGTGAAGGTGTCATGGTGCTGGTAGCTTCGGTGGAATGCCCCCACATTCGGTCTTATTCGTTCACGTCGCGAATTTGACGAGAAGCCTCTTGTTGTCGAGATCTGGCCTGGTACGAGGAATGCGGTCGTGGGAGTGTTGATGCAAGCGAGGTCAGCAACAGCTCCAGCCTTGTTTCTGAGAACAAACGGTGGCATTCCCTCGGGGCTCACCCTTCAAGTTACGGGGTAATACGTTGCTTGTTACCTGCCGGCAGGTGTGGTCAAAAGGCAGGGGGCATCGGGCGATTACGGGTTGAAGCTGACGGGAGACTTCATCCGCCTCGCTCTCCTGGTGGCCAAGGTCGCACCAACAGCGTGGAGTCTCCAAAGCACATGTTGAAAACTGCCGGTGACAAGCGCGACAAGCGGCGAGCATTGCGGCCGACGTGGCCAATGTAGAGGTTGGGCGTGCGGTCAGAGGTTTGTGATCGGAGGAAATCGGGTCGAGCTTCGACGTGCGACCCGGACGCAACACTCAAGGCGGCAGAGGCAGAAGACGAAAAAGGGAAGTGGCTAATAAATCCCAAGGCAGCTTCGTGTGATTAATCCAAACGTGGTACTCGGGGACCCTGAGGTCAAGACATACGTGTGGAAGGGTAACAAGCTGCGATGCAGGGCCAAGGGCCGATGACAACGATGCTGAAGAGCAGTGGGGAAGTAGCCAGCGACACAGGCAAAGCTGCCGTCCAGGTGCACCCAATCGTTGCAGGGTACCTACCGATTTCAGGGCTAACATCGGGAGGTATCTTCTGTAAATACAGCGAGAGTGCAGTGGATACCTCCCGATTTCACTACTACAAATCGGGAGGTATTAATTAAACGGTGATGGGGTATTCCACCGTTCATGCGAGCCGCCCGTACTTGACGGTTGTCCACCTACCTACCTTGAGGTACACCGTCAAGCTTGCACTGTTTGAGAACGCCTCATCCCGTCGTCCATTTGGTCCCTGCGAAAGTGTGGCCATCGTCCGGCCGCCGCAGCGCCATCTGCGGACACTCAAGCTCTGCCAAAGTCTGACAGCGCCGACGTTTGCTTCCATGCACCACAGGTATCACAATCGGCTCAGGTGGATGTTGTTCTCAAAACTTTTTCATGGCCTCCTTCTCATCTCAACAAAACATCCCCAGGGATTGCGATCGCCTTTGCCAGCCCGCTTTCTTCAACTCAAGGAATGGACCACGAACGCTCTTCTTCCAAGTGCAGGCGCTGAACAGTGGGCGCGACCGACGGAAGGCACCACTTGCTGGTTAGATATGGATACACACACATTTTAGAGAGCGATCCGATTCCGGTGTTCCGTTCTTTTCTGGACGTAAGGTGTCTGACTGACCTTCCATGTTACTTGGATGCCTCTGCAGCTTCGCTGTCTGCCACGGCACCAACCTCTACGGTCAGCTCGGTGAGGGGTGGTTGGCTCCACTTTCGTCGCTGTCAACCTGGAAATGCCCAAAGGTGGAGCCCTCTCGGTGAGGCCAGGGCAGTCGGTCAAAGCGCGCCCGGGCTCCTCCATGCCGAAAGAGAGGCCCTCCAAGTCCACAGCGTCACCCCCGTCCAGCTCCCATCGCCGTCGTGGCCAAATTTTCAATCCGCATTTTTCTCCATGCGATCCGTCCGTGCAACCCTAGTGTTGTTGCCGGCACCGTAGTGGATTTCGTCCACCTCTACGCCCTTCAGATCCGCGCCGTCGAGAAGTCGGGTCCAGTACCTCTTACGGCAAAGGACAGGGCGTTTCTCTTGTCGCCGCCACTCCCTACAACCCAAGGTCAATCACCATTCCTCAACACCACACTGGGACCACTATGTACACTACTCTGCGTGCTCCATCCTGCTCGACAACATCTGCACCAACCTCAAGACTTGCACTGGTTGCATGATCAGGTCGAACTTTGGACGGGCTCAAGTTAAGTACGTAAGTGGCTCGGCAATTCACCGTCTGCCGGCGCCAGAGCAAACCTTATCGGGTCGCTTATCTCACATCGAAGCCTTGCATTCTTATTGAGACGTCCAGTGAGTGTCGCAACAGCGTGCGCTTTGTGTTGGTGCCGTCACAAATATGGCAGGCGCCCTTGCCTACGGCGGCATCATTGACGAGAACCTCAGATGCTTTCCCGTGAGCCTTGCCGCAGTAGAGTGTCAGAGTGCTGACCCCATCAGCGGGAAAATATCGGGGCAATATTATTTCAGCATCTAGCTGCGCGGCACCTGGCGTCGCTGATAAAAGAGTGCGCCTCCCAGCCAAGAGATCCCAACATGTCCGCCCATAATGGAGAGAGTTTTCAACGCAAACCTTTCGGCGCGGCCATCAAGATGCATGCATCAAATACGAGTGCTTGCTGCTAGTAGGAACCACCAGACAGGTAGCTGCTTGAGCGATAGACCGTGCCATCATAGTACGATCCAATATCTTATTCAACGTATGTTACTGCCAGATCTCTCAACCCACAGCTAACAGAAAGCATTCAAAGGAGACAAAGTTTCCCCAACGACAGGCTGTTTATGACCGGGCTGACATGTTCCTGAAGTGATTCGTGTCCGAAAAGGATATTTCCAAGATATTATCCGCGACCGCGAATCATGTTTTAGCCCGAAGTCTTTGTCGCCATCCACTTGAGTCGGCCGCGACGAATGCGCACCGATGTGGCCATGAGAGTCGGAGTTGCAGATGCAATCTAGGCACAGCCCACCGCACGACGGTAGTCCGTCGTGTCAACAGCTTCAAGGTGTCTGGGGAAGCCGTCATGGTGTCTGCGAGGAGTTCTGAAGACCCGTTGCGAATCGTTGGACGAAATTCAAAGTTGAGCATCGACCTGGGTTACTGAAGCGATTCCGTGTCTCGTAGGTCTCGGGGGCTGTTGGAATTTACAGTTAGCGAGGGACTGGCAGGAAAGGAGCAAGATTCCCACTTCATTCCAATGCCTGGCGGCTCTCTGGCTCGTCTGAGAGGGAATGCTGGCCGTACAAATGGCGATATAGACGGGGCGAACATGATTGTGGGAGTGATATTCGCTACACAGGTAGAAAGCCTGCTCGAGCAAAGTCGCGGTTTTCTGCTCCCCGCCGCCAGACGTTGCCCAAATCACGACCCGAGTGGTCGCCATCCGTTCGGGCAGGCGGGCCTCAGCAACAAACGCCCGTACCTGCCTACTGATTTTAGTGATCTTTGCGTGAACTCACATTTTTCCAGGTACCTTACACTGACCAACACACCTTTGCAGTGGGGCATGCGGTCCGATTGGGAGCAGGCACATCACGAGTTGCAAGTCAAGCTCTTTCCCTTTCTCTTCCCGACAGATCCCAAGCCGCTGCACTTCGTCAGACCACCTCCAAATGGAACACATTCGCTCGGCTCGTCTGCGTCTTTCAGCACAACTCAACAAATCCTCCAAGGTATTGAAGACGCCTGCTAGCTCCAAGATTCCTCCAGTCTCACGACAGCATCTGCTTTACTTCCTTCGCCGGCATTCGCGACACCTGCTCGCCTCTATCGGAACCCATCATCTTTCGACCAGACACTCTCGTTGCGTTTCCATCTCATCCGATACATGTGAGCCTGATTCCTTTCCAATTCGAATTTCCAAAATCCCCTACTGACGGCTGAACTTTCGCCAGCTTCCCAAATTGACCATCATGGCCACTCCGCACGATCAGGTCGGCCCGGCCAGCATTCCCACCGAGATTTTCTCCATGATCCTTGAAAAGATGCGCGACGAAATACTTCAGTCGACAACGCCAGTAGTCTGGAAGCTACGCTTGGAAAGAGTTTGCCCATATTCGCTAAGAGATGATGATCCCTCGGTGGTATCAGTCCAATCGGATCCAAACGAGGACGCGCAAAGCGGCGGATCGAGGGCCAAGGCACGCCTGCGCCATCTTTCTCCTTTGCGTGGGATCAACAAGAAGGGCCGAAAACTCGTCATGGAATGCTTCGAGGTGCTGCCTTGCTCAGATTTTCGTCACCCACCTATGTTCGTTCGCACAGATTGCGACATCTTCATTCCTGGCAAGCACCAATTCTACGCTGAACATGTTTGGAAGATGGGGCGCTTCTTCTACAGGTCTCAACCCCAACTCTTCACCAAGATCAAGCACATTCAATACGACCCCCTTGACTTTCCTTATTGCAGCTACTGGAAAACGCTTCGCCGTGCTGAGCCACTTTTGCAGCGTCTCGAAAGTGTTATTCTCAAAGACACTACCATTCACCTCGCGTTGGAGCACGAACTGCTACCAAGCAATGGCGACATGATACCACTGACGAATCACAGCAATGGACTTCAATTGCTTTTCTTGGTACGTCTGAGAAATATGGCTAGCAGTCTTCCCCGCTTTCATGATCGTTGGAAGCCATTCAAGCGAAGGGGAGTACGGCTCCTTGTCCTCGAGTCAGACGTCCTTCAACCCAGTGTGGAGATTGTGTCCACAGAGCAGGGCCTGCACTTGCGCAGAACATGAGAGTAGCGAGCAGTCAATATGCACATACAAAGAACGGATATGCTTGGCTTTGGCTTGCGCACCGCGGAGGATCTTTGAATCAGGTGGAGATTCATCCATTTGTTCTGCATAAGAAGGGAGAAAAGGCCAGTGTTTGCGCGAAGAAGGTCTTTCATAAGCAAAGAAGTAAAACCAATTATCTTGCAGTCCGTTCTTGGAACCATTGTTCAAGGTGTCAAACTGATCAAATGCCTCTGGGACTACCATCAATGTAGCCGTTCAACTCTACCCGCCTCCTCCACCAAGGGCATGACTCCAATCGCATCCAACACCCAGATCTCTCCTTGGGAAAAGGAGTTCATGATCCAGAACCATGCTCAGCCCTCTGCAGATGCAGGAGCAATGGCAAATTTCGACAGTAAGCGCGAGGAGCCCTGCCGTTACGCTCGCTGAATCTCCTCATGTTTTGACAATTCAGATGGCACAAAGAGAACAGCCAATACCATCCATGTCCTCTTCGTGATCGAAGTCTTCAATCTAGCTCCACGCATAGCAGAACCCTCACAACACGGAGTCTACCTCCAGCTCCCCGCAAAAGGTGGGTTTGAAGCTACGCAAAGAAACAGGATATCTATATTCTCACTAATGTTTGAGAGCGCCACTCGATACAATTGTTTTCCAACTGCATCACAGCGCATTTGCCCAGCCCTCAAATGCACCTTTCTACCCACTACCTTTCGTATTCGCAACGCAGACGGCAATATCAACAAACTACTTGATGCCAAGGCAATCCCAGCCGCTTCCGACGACCGTCGCCCCAGATGCGAATAGCAGGCCGCAAGTACTCCCTCTCCCAGGTCTGATTTTTGCCGTAGGAGAAAAGGCAATTTAGTACAGATGGTGACAAAGGCAAGGTGTTTGGGTCAGTGAGTATCGGTTGCGCTTGAGACGACACCAAGAGGATATCTTGGGTAGTGCTGACAAAAGCTCTTGCTGCTTTTGAGCGATTCGCGAACGACGGCATTGACTTGGTATCTTTTGTTGCCTGCTGGCTTTCTTGCTACCGTAGCAACAAGAAGACCAGGAAAACCATCAATCCATCAGCCAGGCGCGCATGAAGAACCTGCAGAGCGTTGTACTTTTGCCGGCTACGACGAACTGGATACCAGTTGAACCATCAGTGCACCAGCACTCTGGAGTCGATTTGGGGAAAGGAGATCGTCGAGTGGGAGAAGTAAGCTGGAATCCTTCCTGGTGAGCTATTTGGTGAAACTTAGGTGCGGCAGAGCCACCCTCACGGGTATTGGCCACAAACTCATGGTTATCTCCCGATTTCTTGGTGTGAAATCGGTAGGTATCAATCCTTTCCGGTGGAACATCCCTTGAAAGTCACGTACCTACTGGATACCTATGGGAATGATTCTTTGCATACGCGGCGGCATTGGTTTCTTCCTCCTCCAGCCGCGAAGACGTGAGCCGTATTCGACCGCACCCGATCTCAACCGCCTGCTAGACAAGTCCCGACTGCCTGTCTTTCTCAACAGCATGTTCTCAACAGCATGTCTGAAAGGCCCTATGAGCATCTGAGAAGCCTTGTAAGGGAAGAAGTGTTGCAGCTTTACCTATCAGCAGGTCAACCTTCCGCTTCCAACTTCCTTGACTAAGTCTTTCCGGATATCTCCCACCTCCAGCCTCCATGGAAATTCGCATCTCCTAGTTCTGCAAACATCTTCTTTACCTATCACCGCAAGAGCCTAACAAAGCCTTATCACATCTCAAATGCCATTGACAGGCTTCAAAATCAACCAATATCGTGCCGGCCAGGCTCTTCCCCTCTATCTCGACTACGGTGGTGCAACAGCCGCAGCAAAAGCGGGCGCGGGCACCCCTAGTATTGCTGGACTTCGCAAATGCGGACCTCTGACCCCAAGGCGTTGGCTTTCAACACTGTTCAGGTCTGATGTATTATCTGAAGCGCATCCGCATGCCCGTCAGCCAGCCCCCCTGGAGGCCTCCAAGCACCCGGGGACTTCTCTACTTCATTGAAGAAAGGTGAGCACTCATCGACTCTCATTTCCCTTCTTCGCCGTTACTCTCACTTCGGACAAGCCTGTCGCTTGATATCTGACGAGCAATAAGAACAGAAAAAGGAGAAAGCTGCAACCCGGACGCAAAGTCGCCCGCTTGTGAATGCTGTCGCATTTCCGAAGGCTTCCGCCAAGTCCCAAGTCGACGATCGAACAAAACAACCCCTCAACTGCTGGGCAACTGATATGAATGGGACTAACAGCATCAGTCTGGACGAAATGTTGTCGAACTTGCCCGGACCACGTTCTTGAGCTCGCAGCCTCGATCCAAGATCCCATATGACTCCTCGCAGGTTGTCTACTCTTGACAGCTTCTTCTCGGACCCATTCGGTTTCAAATCCCACCGCCTGTTGTTTACCAGCATGGAGGCTGTTTCCGTCACCTCGGGGCTGGGCCTTCTTGACGGCCGCGACTAAGCCACATTCAAAGACTACTTGACACCTTCGATTTTGAAACCCTGAGCATGGCGGCACTGACCATGTGCCCATGTTGCGCATCAAGTTGCTGCAGGAGGCTCAGTGGCTGAACGAACTATGGGAGGTGATGAAGACGGCGCGTAACTAAAGAAGGCGCTGGAATTCGGTTGGCATCCTCCCAAGATGGAGAACGGTTAGAGACCGCTTATTGTTGGTATTGATGGGGGTGCTGTATGCTGCCTCGAGTGCCACAAGGTATGAAAACGAAACAGAATGTCACAGTAGTTATGCTGGCTCTGGTCAGTGCGATGATGCAGGCCAAACTCCCGAGAAGGATGTGGACGCCAAGCCGTTCAAGATTGCGAACCCCGAAAACATGATGGAGGAGTTCTGCAGTCCTCCTACCTCGGACAGTGATTACGACCAGCTGCTTGGAGGGTGCTCGATACACTCCAACCTCGAACTAACGCGTTCAATCCTTCAGCGACATCATCATTGGTGCTCGCCCTCAAGGCACGTTTCTGTGGCCTCGGTGTCTACAGGCAGCTTTGTTGATAGCTTCGTGGGCGGCGTTGACTCTAAATTAAACTCGCCCTGTATCTTGTTAGTAGTTCCAACGCTAGTACTTCGTCCTGATTTTAGCTGACGTATCGTCAGACGATTACACGAACGATGAGACCGCCAAACTTGCGGCAAAGATAGCCTCTTCTCTTACGACAGTATTGGCGTCATCTAACGGACACATCAGAACGGTTCTCTAAGAATTACAGGATGACTTCTTTAGCAGGCTCTGCAGGATTCGATCCAGCCGATGCAGTGGTTAATCCTTTGCATAGTCATAGCGGGTCACTGTCATCTTAGCGGGTTGAGCATACTGATGAATGATTTATACTTTGGCCGATGCCAAGCAGTTATAGCAAGCGGTCTCTGGGCATTATGAGAATGATCCCACCACCGACTCAGACAAGCTTTGATAAGAAGGCAGCCAGTATGCCACATGCCAAGACACTAGAGAGAAGCTACTTACAAGAGCTCGGCTTTGATTCATATCCAGTGCGAACTTGAGGTATATGACTTCTGCAGCGGCGAGCGCCTCGAGATTGAGGAACAGGAGGCGGTCAAGCACATGCGGACGATCATGTGCTGAATGGAGAGCAGGTTCGAGATTTTGGTCGGTAAGAAGATCGTCAGTCATCCCAAGACTTAGGAATAGGCTACATTAAACTCTTTGCGCAGCATGCCACGAAAAGATCCTGGCTTTGAAGCCACAAAGACGGCCTGCCATGGTTTTCTAAACAAACATGTGTTTGGAAAGGGAGGTCTGTTGGGTTAACAGATATAAGGCCAGGAGGGAGACCGCCGACAGTCAGGAAACTTGCCATCGGTTCAATCGAGCGACGAAGAAGCCCACAGATACCAGCGCTGTTCGTCAACGACTTACAATGCTCTCTGGGTGCAATGCTTTTCCAGCCAAGGTTTTCTTCGACCCCGCCATTACTGCTTCTGCTTTGCTAACCGTCTTCTTAAGCACAGTCTCCCACGGCGTCTCTGTCTCCATGCAGCTCGTCTCATCTATCATCATGCTCTCGCAAAGACGCTAAAATATATTCGTCGACCCGCTAGCATCCGCTTTCCACATGAATCAGCTTACAACCCCCGCACTATGTGTGCGTGACGCAGCTTCCGCGTTAAATCATTGCTTTGACGGCTTGTGATGATCAGAAAACCCGAAGCAAATCACTTGATATGTGAAACAGAGTTGCCAGAGCAAATTCCATGTCTATCTCAGCCGATGAATGTTCCATGTCTCCTTTCCAGCCTCCATGACAACATTGGCCAGCGGCCGCCCGGCAGTGGCCTCAGCGAGATGGCTTCAGTGACGATAGATGATCGGCAGTTCCCCAAAAAAAGTCCGGAAAAGAGGCCGCCAAGCTTCGCGGCGTCCATATGAGCTTACAACCGTGACGGCTGCTTGTCCACGTCAGGAAACAAAGCTTTGGGCCTGAGACCGTCGTCCTCTTTGTGCAGAAGTCCCACCTTTCCTATTAGCCAGTATCTTGGATCCTCTTGGCAGCGTCATGGCCATATGGCTATATGCTCCCGTTGTTGATAAGCCAATCTCCATGTGAGCAGGGTCGGAGTGCTAGCATCAGCATCTCGAAGTGCCTGCGTACCACTCATTACAGCATTATAGCCGTCCCCGACTGCCCTCCGAAGGGGTCCATCTGTAGCTAAACCGGCGATTCGCCTTCTTATCTTGTGATCCCTTGGTTTTCTCGGCATATGATCCATTGAAGCCTCTTCCTACTACCGACTGCAGAGTATCGCCCAGAACCTCAACAACACCTGTGCATCCGAAATTGGTCTACCTTGCCGTCCTAGCAACTGCTTGATCTGCTCAGAGCTTCTCTCACGCTTCTTAATATCTAAAAACTACGATCAAGTGCCCCGACGGCGCTGGACGTTTGCAATCGATCCACCGCCATCACTCGACAATTACAGAAGCCGAAGACCGGCGTTGACATATGCATGAACTCTGTGGACCAGTGCCTCATCTAGTGCGGAGATTTGCAAAGCTGCCGAGCGCGCATTCTAACTAATGCACAAAATTCAAAGGAGACGGCCGACTGTTCAGGGCTTGCGGCGATTTCGTCTGACATGAGCAGTCATGAAAGACTCAATAAGAGTTGTCTCAAGACATTGACCCCCGCTCCCCTTCCTTTTCATCGACCCCAAAGTCAACTCCGTCAATGGTGGAGGCATCACAACAGTAGAATACGAGACCGCGTCGGGGAAGAGGTGAACAGCGACAACAGGGTCCTTTTTGAAATGAACACACAAGAAAACCCTGTGGCTTTGGAGGCCATGCTAATCCTGATTAAGATCGCTCCAAATTACATTTCATGCAGACCCAAATATTACGGCACACTCCATGCCGAACGCTGGCATCAGCTTTACCTTTTCATCATTTATAGCCGGTGGCGTTCTCTGTCCGCGGAAGCGTGCTGTCGATAACCGAATCGTGATGACAGTCAATAAGAAATCTGTCTGCAAAGGAAAAGGTTCGCAGGCTTTGCATCCAAGCAGCTTAGTTCAGGCGTAATGATTGAGATATATAGCAATGGATCGCATGTTTGATGGCGAAATAGCCAAGTGAACGAAGTCAGCTTAGCTGAAGATCGGCATGCGCAGCCTTAACTCCAATTGTGCAGAAGAAGAATAGCGGGAAGGGAGGAGCAGGTAGGTCTTTCTGGTCGGCCGGCGAGCATAGTGGACTCGTAAGAAAAAATACTTTGTTTGAAGAGAGAATTTCAAGCAATGCTTCCCGGAGTGATGCGGTTCGAGAATGTTCTGCCAGTCTTACCATCATTGGGGACGTTGATACTTCGCAACGTTCAGTGAGCCACTCGCTCAGAACGTCATCTTACATTCGCACAAAGCCGCCGAGGCCGCAGCCAACTTAGGGGAGTCTCTCACGCTGGGAAGAGCTGTGAATGATACAATGCAAGGTTGGTGAAAACTAGCAGACTGAGCGATGCCGGAACTTGTATCACAGTGATTGGTTTTATCTCTTTGACCTCTCCAGAAGGTGTTTTCATTGGTATATGTGGCCTTGAGATGATGATTTGGGTACGGCCTGTGTTGGCGGCTGATTACTTGATGGCGAAGGGCTCTGAGATGATTCCTGCTTCAGCAAACCTGTAGAAATCTTGCTGCGACTCAACTCAAAGCCGTCGAAGTCATGGTAAGGTCTTGGTAATAGGGACAAATCAAAAGCACTACGAGTGTAAGGAGAGGTTGGGAAGAGTGAGTCAATTCATGCCTCCACTATCGTCATTTTCTCGGCCTCTGCACCTCAGATATGCCTGTTAGGGAATGTGATGACGGAGAGAATAGGCAGAAAATGAGCCAACAATCTATTGAAGCCTAAAGAATGCCAAGCTTCCTATACGTGCTCCATTGCGTGATTTGTTGACCAGAATCCTCTCCTAGGAACGGACGACCCGAGACGCTTGACCAAGCTGCAACAGAATATTTCTTATGGTGGTTTTCGTCATATTCATTGCCTCTGCGGTCTTGTTTCTTGAGGATTCGATCTTGCCCTTCTTTTTTCTCCTATGATATATGCAGGAGGCTTCCTAAGCAACAACAATATATCGCCTCGGACTGATTGTCAGAAAACACCATGGCACGTTTGCTAATGGGTGCATGAAGAAATCAGACTCGTAACGCAGTACATATTCCACAGATTGCGCCCTATTGAAGTTCTGTTTCATGTTTTTGTTAGACCCCGCAAATAGCACCGCACGTTATGACGATTCCCAAGACAGACATGGCCATGAGCATCGCCTGGTGCTGCGCATTCCGTGTTATCCTGTAGCGGCTCCGCGATAATACACGAACAGAAATGCTTTACTCTAGCAAACACACCTGAGATTGAACAAAGGTTCTCATGTTGACGGTCGTCGTTATCTGCCTGAGCCAAACACCTTCACTCGTTTCAAAGCCTGCCCACTAATCGGCCCCGCTACGTGCGGCGCCGCCGGTCTATTCGGCCAGGGCGCGCGTTCGACTTTGTGATGTTCAGAGGGTTTGCCTACTAGCAGGAACGTATAGGGTTTCTGTACTATTTTCCTTAATTAGTAGAGGGCACAGGTTAAAGTGCCTATATAGTGTTTCCAGAATTGTGCCCGCGTATGGGGTGAATTTTGCCGTAGTCTTTTTGCGGGGGGGCTGCGTCGTAACTACAAACTCAAGCCTGCCCACGGCATACTTACAAGAACTCCGTCCCGCCAACAACTCACACTTTGACTTCGTCCTAAGAATAAGAAAGAAATAGCCCTGCGGTCCCTGTAATGCCAGTTCCGCCCGAGGAGGTCATCCCTGTGGCTCTAGATGCCCGGTCGGTGCGTGGTTTGAAACCCCTGTTGCTGCCATGTCTATTCCCTGCAAGCAACGCTTGTCCTGGGGCCATGACGCACCCAGGCGACATACTTGCACTGTTGAATGCGTCGCGTCGCGCGCCGGGCAATGTCGCCGCCAAGACGGATTGCTGCAATATGGCACGGCACGTCTTTTGTTGCTGCCGGCCTTCTGCAACAACTGGGGCTCATAATGTATGTGGCAGTATAAGCAGCAACTCAACCCAGGCGCAATCAGTTGATAAGGTTTTACCATATCAACGCCATCAGAGGCATCATTTCAGCGCGGAAGGTGAGACCTACTCCGGCCGGAGGGCAAAAAAAGCGACATTCTTGACGATGGCTGACGTCGGATTTCCGGAGGCTACGGTTATTGGGACAGACAACTTGTTCGTTCAAGACAACAGTGGAATGAGAACGGGTGGATCTAAGAAAAGGCCGTCCTAAGGAGTGTTGCACGGTAAGGTGTTGAGTGGACTCAACAAGACTGAGTATAATCCAATTTCAGCAAACACCTTGGGTGTCTCAGTAATGATGAGACGACAAGATATGACTGGGAAATGACCGCCGACGTCATTGTTTACTCGGGCGTTGCGACGGTGTTTGTACCTTCGATGGACTTTACCCATTTTTAAAATGGCGCCACAGTCGGGCAACCAAGGAGCACGGCTGGCGACCAGTTTCGAAAGTGTGTCTAGCTGAAGGTTCATCGAAGAGCTCAGTTCTCGGCAATTGCGTAACAAGTCAGAATTTTGTCCTTGGAGATGCTGGAGACGAAAAACTGTGAGGGAATTGCAGCAAACCTTTATATGGCTTTGACGAAACTTTGGAATGGTAAGACGGCGCCGGCAGCTCCTTGGGCGGTATTCATATGGCTTCGACACAGAAGGAAGATTCGCAATGTGTCAATAAGAAGGCATGCTTCAAATGTAAGTAGACAAAAGTGCAATGGGGGAGTTTAAACTGGAAGGGCTTTTACAGCAGTGGATAAGGTTGCAGCCGCTTTTGTGGGAGATGGCGCAAGGTCTGTCGCACGGGGATGTCCAGCAGAACTAGGGCGCTGAATTGACATGAAAGGTAACAAAGCAGTCTCACATTGTGAATGTGAGTCTGAGGTGGCTTGACTGGACTTGTTTCTTCCGATCATATGGCCCCAGGCCTCACTGGTCGCAGAAAGACCAAGTTTCATTCTTCCAGAGTGAGGACGGTGTGAGGCTACAATGATCTGTGGCCTTACTCAACCCGCGAGTGACAAGGTACTCGTAGATAGCTTGAACGAAAGATGACTGACACATGACGGTTTGCTTTCCGATGCTACTGATCTGCTATACATGCACTCATGACCCATTCATACATAAGCCCGCTTCTAGGCTTGTTCTGCATCCGTCTCTCAAAAATAGGGCACAACCTCTAGGTTCGCGTCTCCCATTTCACCCGGCCATACTTCCCGTGTGCATATCTAGACCAACGCTGAAATACTGTCAAGAGCTTGCTTCGTGTAGACCTGGGTGGCGTTCAAGTCCGCTACAAGCGTGTGATATGCCCGTCCAGTCTCCAACAAGACTTTGTTTCGGCGAAAGTCTCCCCGTCGACCCTCGATCTCGACTTTTAGTGATTCTTGAAGCGCCTTCGCGTTGACTAGACTCTTCTCCGTCTCTGTGATCCACTTTTGCCTCTCCGCTGAAGTGTGCTCGGTTACGGCTGATGTTTTGTCCACAATACCCTCAAAGAAGGCAACGTCACTATCGGCTGCGCGCTGCTTCAAAAGAAGGGTTGTATCTACTGCCAACTCTCTCGTAATAATTGTCTCAAGTGCGTTGATCTTGACCGACAACTCAGATGGGCTACATCCCAAGTTGCGCACAATATCCTCGTTGATTTGCTTCAGTGCATCGCCAACAACTTCGCTCTTGTGCTTCAGAGTCGACTGAACAGTGTTGAGGAGTGGCCGGAGGCCGGGACAAGCTGCACCGACAAGTCTGGCAACGGCGTTCTGGGAACTCGGATTGTCGATGGCCAGGTCTGATTCTGGCTGTGCCTGATTGGGAATTCCGTCCTGTAAGCCAAGTTGCTGAGCAAAATCACCAGACAAAATCTTCTGCAGATCTCGCTGGGTAACCTCAACATCAAATTGGGCCAGATCGCTCTGCTCCGTGCAGATGAAAGTTGCAAGGGCAAGAGCAAGGATACCGCTGCTGGTCTTGATTCGTTGTTCGGTACGGGGCTGCCATCCAAGGATCAGTATTTGCTTGAACTAATGGGGCCGTTACGTGATGTGATGAAGCAAGACATACCAGTGATGTGTATGTTATCGGCTGCCCAAGATCTACTAGCTGCCTCGCCTTGATCCATGGCTCAATCCAGGCTTTGATCACATCTAACTCGGTCGCGAGCTCTGCCGTATCGCAAACGTCGACTTGTGCTACAGACCGTTTGAGGTGTACGACGATCCAGCTGCTACCGGATTCCAGCCGCAGCAGAACGACCAAGTTGTCCGCAAGGCAAGCCGTAACTTCCTGCTCTGCATATCGTTCAAAAGGTTCCCGGGGGTCGAAGATGTGGAACGTGGGCTTCACTTTGTTGAGCGTCAGAAGAGCATCGACGCAGGCCCCAATTCCGTTGGCGCCAAGGTCTTCGCCGAGAGCGAGGGATACCATCGTATCGCGAGTCTGGTGGAGGAGTGGCGTTGTCGAGCAGCTGTGGCGTTGCCTTTTCGACGAAGGTGTTTGGCTCGTGGTGGCATTGAGGGATGTGCGGTGTTTGCCGCTTCGGGCGGGGGTTGATTGTGGCTGGCAGTGAGACGGTCAGCATGCTTGGAAACGACACAAGCAGGGCGTTTGTGTGCGCAGATGGGGATAGGGTATAATTACTTGGATCACTGGCTGCTTGGGCAACTCAGGCGGCAGCGCATCCATACCTGCAGCTTTGTTCAGGTCTTGCGTAGTAATGCCACGGTCTCGGGCTTGCATAATAGAAGCTCCACGACGATCGGTCGAGCAGCGTCGGACGAGGCGCAGAGCATCCAGCCAGCGAGGATGTGTGTTGGCGAAAGCGGCAAGAGCATCGAAGAACGGTCGACCGTGGTCCAGGCGAAACCAGAAGGCAATGGTGCCAGGTGTGACCTTCCACGTGAGGCAGCACCTCTCTAGCTTGTTTGGGGAGCGTGTGTGTAGGGTTGCCGGATCATGGTCGACGTCCAAGGCTCGTATGACGACTTGCTGGGTAGCGTGCGACAGTGACGCCCGTAGGTCCGACAAGTCGATGGAGGCCTCGACGTCTCTCTCTAGGCTTCCAAGGCTGGAGACGATGTTGGCCGCCCAGATGCCGTGTTCAGACTCGTCCTCGGGCTCGAGAGTGACGCCCCGCTCGAAGCCGACGATGGCGTCTTTGACGTTGGGCGCAAGAGAGATATCCACTTTGCTAGAGTTATCCATGCTTTGGTGGGGTGGCATTGATTGCCGAGATCGTGAGTGATTGTAGACGAGAGGAAAAAGACAAACAGGGCCGCCTTGGGGACGTCGGCAGCAGGATGCAAAACAACTACGTCGGTTTGATCGCGGAAGGCAGTTGGTGGTGGATGGTTTTGGAAAGAAAGAGCGATGGGGGAGAAAAAAAAGAGGCACTGCTCCGGTGGAATTATCTTTCTGTGTGTTTGCTTTGTATCGATAGCTCTGGAGGATACCGGAAGTAACTGTGTGGTACAGGTGTATGAGTGCCGCTGGCAGCGACTCCACTTCTGGCAGCGACTCCACTCTAACCCCCCGCATAGCAGCGACTCAATCAAATGGCAGTGACGTGATCTAACCTGGATGGAAATTTTCGGCCGCAACAACATGATGAGGGAGACAATCGACACGCCACGACCACCAAACTCACGTCTACCAAAGCACGTTCATTTTCCAGCGCGTCGGAAGCGGTCCTCGGCCCCGCAGCTCACCACCACACAGTGTACGGGCCATTCCTTGACCGACAACGTCGGCAATCGCACCTCACTGATGCCACCCCCATTGCCATCCTTTTTGGGCAACTTCACGCCTTGGAGGGTCCGTAGCTGGACAAGACTGCATTTTCTGCCATATTTCTTCCTCCTCATCCGAGTTACTTTGCCTTGAGATGCTACCGAGCGGAACAGAACGCGCCTTGACAAGGCCTTGATACGACTTTTGCTATCCACTCATCATCCCTGGAAGCTGCCTTGAGCATTCATCACGATAATTGTAGCAAACTCCAGGACGTGTTGACTTCTTCACCCGTCTGAACCGCTATGCCCACCCAGCCTCCCTGCAAGTCTGCTCGCAGCATTCTTTGCCCCGTCCTGCAGATTACCACAGCCCCAAAATTGTGTCTTCGCGTCCCCGCCTGCAAGTCGCCAAATGTAGCTTTCACGTCACTGTCTGGTACCACCGTCTTCTCTGTGCTGACGTTTATCCACCGGACACAGCAACATCAAAAAATTTCCACAATGCACACGGCTCCAAGCACGTCAATCATCGCAATCGGTTGTGACGCCCCGCACATCGGGAGGCAATTATTGGCACGCATACTCTCCCGCGAATGGGGGGGCTTCTGGAACCGCTTTGACGTCGAGCGAACCAACTACTCGACTGTGAAGTTACAATCACTCCAAGAAAAGACAGTCCACGATTCCACCTTTGGGAACATGACTGCTGCTTGGACGACTTGCCAGGAACATCTGCGGGGCTTGCTAGGTCGATGTCTCGTTCGACGCAATAGAAGAGAGTTTTAACCAATCTGTTGCTCACACTCATACTGCAACGTCTGCTACCACCTTTCAGCTGACTATATCAATATTGTCTTGTCGGCCTGCCGGTTCCACACATGCCTGGGTGTTTCATAGGAGACCATGCCAACCAGATTTCGGTTGTGAAGAGTCAAGTAACAGACTTCATGCACCAAAGCCTTTCGGAACACTAGACAGTGGAATCCATCACAATCTTGAGAACGTCGATATCCTGTACAAGTCCATCATCTACTGCAGGGCCTGTGTTTTTCATTTTAATGCGTGATGGTTACAGAACCATTCTTTTCGGGGAGTTGCAAGTTAGACCATGATACCTATTCCAAAGGTCTACTGAAACCGGAGAGAAGCAGATAAGACAACAGGCCACCACAGTCTCAGAGACGAAGCGGCTGATCACGTACTAGTGCGCCTCAGTCAGAACTTCCCTTCGTCACTCACATCCTCACTCACATCCTCACTCACATCCTCACTCACATCCTCACTCACATCCTCACTCACATCCTCACTCACATCCTCACTCACATCCTCACTCACATTCTCACTCACATGCATTCGGCGCTTCCATCGCTCGATGTATCACTCAATATATTTGAGGATGACACAACTAGAACTACGAAAGCTGAGGCGGCATAGATCAATTTTTGAGGTGGAGGAACGAGCAATTTCAGGGGCCATTGACAAGAAGGCGACAGCTATCCGGAAAGACCACCTTCTGCGAGGACGTTTGAACAACGCAATATCTGTAAGAAATACTTAAGCGCAGAATTCATTACGCCTTTGCTGGACTCGGAAGCTTTAGAAGACGGAGGTGTCATTCAGCAGCCCTAACCTAGCCCGAGATCGGCACAGTTTGTGCTTAGGATACGAGTTCGATGAATAGTCAACACGAGGAAGATACCGAACTGCAGGCGCAACAGGCAAGGCACAAAGATGACGGGTTCGACAAGGTTATAAGGTAATGGTGCGATAAATGACGTACTCATGCTATTTCGTATATCGAAAAGGTCTTAAGCTTGATCACTACCACCTACGACAGATTCTTGCTGACTGACAGCTTGAGCTCTGCGCTCGATTTTCATCATGTTCCGGTCTAAAGTCCGCTCCGCCTTACAATGCAAATTCTGCTTCCTTGTCAGAAACACATCGTTACTCTCCTCATCAGACGCCCAGACAAGATTTTTTCCCATCGATCTCAGGATTTCCTGGTCCGCCCATACAGTTGAGGCCCTGTATTTCAAGACTTTCATGCTGGCGTGCCCTTCTTGACACGAGCGTCCGTCTATTCAGCCCCTGTTCTCGGTCGGTCGTCAACATTGACTCGCTTAGGCTATGGAAACACATTTGCGCAACGAGAGAGATCCCTCAGCTGACTTTTGCATAACATTAAGACATATTACTTCAGGTAATTTATGTGATGTGAGAACTGGGCTCGCGCAGCATATCCGATGGTGTGGTCGGCGAGAGGACAGAGTGGACCTAAACATGCACAAGGAGATCGAAGTTGGGCAGTTTTAGGAACTGGCGCGTCTCGAACCAGCATAGAATCGGTATAGGGGCATATGCAGGTGTGTATTGAATTTTCCGTTTCATAGATTAGTTGTCAGCATAAATAGAGTATATTAATGAGGGCAAAGATACGGTGAAGACTTGGCCGTCTTGGGCGTAAGCCAGACTTTAGCTGTACTCCTACTGCCAATGCTGATGCTCGATATTTCGATATACAGGACGCAACTATGTGGATGGCAGCACGGGTATTCATAGGTTTCCAAGCAGCATCTTAAACTCCTTGTCTCCAATTACCCGAGTCGCTTGTCCGGCGCTGGTCACGGGCATCTGCATGGCGTTTTTCGCCTGTGTGTGTGAGTTCCGTCGCGACTAATATATCAAGCTTCAAATGAGAGAGATATTGTAAGGTGAGTTTGACCATGCGGTTGCCACACCGTGCGTGAGCAAATTTCGGAGAAGCTCCTCAGATTCTCAACAAATCTTTCCTAGACCTCTCCCGAGCGAAACTATAGAATAGAATTCGACTTGCCCATCAAAGACATGGAGAACCCAGCTTGCGGGACAATAAGCATAGTCTCTATTGTTGAACATTCCGTCATCTAGTTGGATCAGGTAATGGTTCGCGCTCGGACGAATGGCTATAGTTTTGAGCGGCGCGGACTTTCTCGTGGCAGCTGCCTGTCGACTCTATATCTCGCAACAGCAGAAATATCATAGCGGATGATCGCAAAATGACATATCACGACGCTCAACACCCAAGTCTGAGTTCTTGGCGTGAGGTGATATTGAGTCGCGTTTGCGAGACCACCGTGCTGTGAACTTTGATGCACGCTCGCCAAATCAGCTGGTTGACCACTGGGAGCCATGTTTGAGTGTCTCCAAAAGCGTATTCGCTAGTATGGGGAACATGAAACAATCAATTTAAGGGGATGTGTGTCGGCTGGTGCATCATGCCTCGTGAAGCGTCAGGCGAGTCGAGCCACAAGTGTCGAGATCCAGGATGAAACTTGATGGTGGTTTTCATCACCGTCGGATGCATCTGTGGCAATCAATGACGTGCAAGATGAGCAATCTAGGAATTTTGTATGCGTCCGCAGTCTAGCGGATGGAATATGAGAGCAGGATTGAACCATGATCTAGCGAGATGAATGTGCAGCTAAGGGTGAAAAAAAGATGTGTAGCGGGCGAGAAGTTTGAACTGGAATCTACAAATTGGACAGTGATGGAGGGACGTGGAGAGAATTCAAATGAGTGGTTCGGTTTGAGGAGATGATATTGGCGACTTGAGTGGCATTTGCTCTGCACCATGACTTGGAATTCCAATTTGGAGATAGCAAAGAGTACCCAGCTGTCTATCGGTCCGAGAGGCTGTGGCAAATGACCGTCTGATCTATTCCAGTTGCGTATCTCGAGGCCATTCCGAACCATGCTCGCGATGATGTCACCTCGTTGAACCCGTCGGCATAGACAACATCTGTCATCTGTCCTATGAACAATGAACAAAAGCTTCCTCGACGTCATATCAGGTGGTGAGTGAATGCGGAAGCATGCGAATGTTTCCACCACAACGCCCACCAAAAGCGCGCGACCTTCAATGAATGAGTCCAACCGACGTTGCAACGACTATCATGAACAGGCAGGCAAGGATGGACGACATGCGGATCGTGTCGCAGACCTTGAAGTCTTCGGTACAGGTGTCGTGGGCCTGCTCGATCATCGTTTGTTTCATCTCGGTAATCTTGGTGATCCACGTTGCTCTTGTCTGCCAAGGGAAAAGCTTTAGCAACATGAAAAAAGTGAAAGTCGGGGACACGAACCTCGCGAGCGGACACAACATCTCTGGCAACTTCTCTAGCCTGGCATTTGCCGAGACCACATTCAACTAGATACTCGCAAAGCTCGAGTCCCGAAAGCGAATGCAGTTCAGCGCCAGTCCAGGCAACGGGGTGCTTGAGCGCAGTTTGGCGAAAATCGAGGGCGGCGTTAAGCCATCGGCGCGCGGAGTCTATGTCGGAACCTGTGTCAGGTAGATTCTGGGCGAGATTAGAGATTTGGTCGTTGAGAGAATGCTCCAAGGCGCCGTCAGCAGCGGAGGGCGGCCAAGTTGTGGCGAGGCCGTACTGCTCTGCCTGATCCAGCGCGGCAGCAACTGCGTCACGGGGAGGCTCCAAGACCACGTTGCGGGTGTTTTCGTTAACCGACATGCTCGAGAAGCAACGAGCGCGAGGGCCTTTCCGGTGTGAGTTGTCGTGTTGAGTAGATTCGGATTGGCCACGGGGGCAAGGGAGCGTGTTGTTGGGGTCGGTGGTTGAGATGTGGACAAGAGAAGAATCGTAGAGGCGAACCGAATTTGGCAGAAGTTACTGCTCGAACTCACTAAAGATTTTGTTTTCGGAAAGAACGAGGGGTGGGGGATGTCAAGCAGGGAGGCAGGTACGCAAATTTTCCACTTGGCTTAGAACTGGAAAGAGCAATGGAGGCAGGCAGGTATGAACGACATATCACGACCTTCCCCACTATCTCCGGCGGGCACGAGCAGGCTTGAGCGGTTGAGCAACGGACCGAAAACGACCATCTCGCTTGATGCCCTTTTTTGCCTTGCAGCATCTCATTTGCATCTGTGGATTCTTAAGGGCTACACGTTGCGTTGCGTGAAGTCGTTGCAGCGTTTCTTGGGCAAATCTTGGCGAAACAGGAGTGGTTTTTTCCCTATCTGCAACAAAAAGTGGTTTGAGTTCGCGTGCATCTTCCAGTCTGACTGTCTCGGGCGCCGCCGAGGATTGCCCATCTTGAGGTGCAGCTCGGGCAATCCTCTCTGGCCAAAGAAATGGCTTCCTCCCAATTTCAGTGAGGAGATACCCACTGCACCATCGCTGTATTCACAGTGGGTACCTCCCGATTTTTCGTCCTAAAATCGGGAGGTACCCACTGACCACACTGGACCCTTTCAGCTCAACACATCACGATGGAATGGATGAGTTTGCGACCACACATGACTACGCGCACTGGACGCGTCGCAGGGTGCACCAGAAATGCAGGAATGAGACGTGGCCGCTTCACGACTTCGTCGCAAATGCTGCCTTCACCGTACGCAGCGTTCCACGCCACCTGTCGTCTACCCTCTCGAACTAACACTGCGCATGTAGCGGATTCTCCCCAGCACTGCATTTGCACAACCTCACCGTCCACGAACGTTGAGCTGCGCCGCGCCAGCCCACAGGCATGGCGTTCGTTTACGAATCCCTTCTCTCGCGCAAGCAAGCGTCCACTCACCGCTGGCCTGCGCCAAAGCAAGCCGTCGTCTCATGCATTCCCAGTGCCTGTTATAGCGACTAGCACGTCATCAAATGCAGCTTGAGAGCCACTGTGGGAAGGCGCGCTTGACGAAACTTCAAGGGACGATGCTGTGGACGCCGAGCATCTCAGAAACCAACGAGTGTGGCTTGCGGTCGCGCTGGTCGGTCGGCGAATCACAGCCGATTCTGAGTCCCGATCGGGCAGTGAACATGACTCGCCGACGGCCACTTGCGCAGAGGATGGATTCAGGCTCCGTCAGAGGCCGTCCGTCCACCAGTGCGGCCGGATCCACTCTTTCGGTCGCCAGCTACCTTAGTGTCCCGACCCATTTCACACTGCGGGCAGTGTCTGAGGTGAGTTGCCCCACTCCGAAATAACAGCTGAATGTGCGTGCACATATTCTGCTGGTGGACTTGGCGGGGCGAGCAGACCTGTACGTGGACGGCCGCCCGTTGGAGACGCAATGTCGCATTAGACTGCATTGCCCCCGAGTCCTGTCACATACGACCATACCTATTGGAAAACTCGGGATCCCGTCCGCTCTCCCATAGATAAGCCAATAAGGGCTGGAGTAGTAGTCGGGTCGGTGACGACCGGCGAATGCCCGGTGTTGTATGTAGATTTTTGCTTGTAACCTGCAGTATTTTTGCAAATGCTCACTAAGCCTTGAATGCTGGCGATGGCTGACGCGCATGAGATATTTTTAGTCGCTTTTTTCATGAGCTTGCCTTCAGATGCCAATTGCGCTACGGTGTGGGGTGTGCGTATGAGAACGACCTCTGTACTGAAGCTTATTAGACTCACTCATACCAATTATGCGGATCATTATTATGAGACAAGGAGTTGAAACTCTGTAGACGAAGCCATCTTCCGTCAAGTATTCACATTGCTTCGCAAGGCTAAGTTCGGGAAACTCTTCTGCACGTTGTCAGAAAAGATCCTTGCCACCCCATTTCGGCTTTTCCCAAAAGCCACCGATCAAGTTGCGTGAGTACTGATAGCGCAGACACTTACATCACTGAAATGCTCGATCCGAGATGCATGAACTCTGCTGCCGTAGTGACTTGGATACCTTCCGTTCTGGACGTCTCTTTGACGATCCTGGGTGCAAATCGTATTGGTGTATGTGCTCGCATTGCCCGATCTGTTTTCAATATCTTCATAAAAGTCGCAGAGAGTCCTCTACCGAACGCTCGAAAAGTCGCTCGGCTGGTTGTCATCAAAGCTTGGAGATTCTCCAGCAGCATCAACAGTTTCGAACTCAAAGCCATTTTCGCTCAAGTATTTTTGCATCTAGCGCGACGAGATGATCATTCGGAGGTTCTCAACATGCACAGGAAACTTGACTGAGAGGTTGGCATCTGGCGATGTCGCCATGCAGTTGTTTGAAGACACAGCCTCTTGAAGTTCGAGACGGCAGTCCACCGGTGGAGGGCTATGATTCCCTCCATGAGCACCTAAACGAGTGGACGAGGGCGTCGCATAATATTGCCGTTCACTCAATACAGGTTTTTAACCCCAAAAGAAGCCGTCGTCGTACCTTTGTGTGACTGAAAATATAAAGGAAAAGAAATAATGACGAAAAGTTCATGTGAAAAATCGAACATTGCAAAACGAAAATTGCAAGTACTGTCTGTGTAGATAAGACGGCGCTAGCGTTGAGATTGAGAATACCCACTTTTGGTTTGGGATGCTAGATGTCAAAGCGAATCTTCACTTGATGGCGAGGTTGGGCATCTTCTTGTTCCGTTCTCCTCGTATGTCCTCCGTCTCTTGAGTACGAACGACTCTTCAACACCCCGCAAGTTGAAGGAACATTTGAAGAAATATTTAGTGGCGGAATTAGTTGATGTGTTACTTTTTGGCAGACTCTCGGGTTGGAGTTCGGACACCATGTTAACAGCCACATCCAAGCCAGGCGAGTTTTCAGGGACGCTACCTGAATGTAATCGGGTACCAGGTGATGCGCTACTAGAAGAAGCTTCACTTGTAGCGTTACTTGTAACCGTTGAATTGAACGTTGGTGTTTCGGTAGAGCCGTCATTTACGTTGATGACATTGTTGAATCGAAGCTTCTTGATGACCTGTGGTGACCTCTGGCGGGGTGTCAAACTGAGAAGATTGGTTCTGGGCTCTTCGGAGGTTGAATTCCTCGGTCTTCTCGAGGCACCTTAAATGTTTGGCATTGTGTAGTCTTCGTTTGACCCGTGTCGGAGGAGCAGCAGGCAGCATTTTCCAAACGCTCCCCCAAGGAAACGGTCCTTGATCTCTGCTTCGGAACTCTCCAGACAGATTACACAAGCAATTGTATAGGCAAACCGAATACTGGTTCAAGACATGTTTCAAAGTACCAGGCGTAGATGTCACGCAGCTTGTCACTGTGGGACAGTGCAGAAGATGATGATCACGAATTGCTCAACAGGCTGAGAACTGAGCGCGTTGCGCGTGCGGGCGACCAAAAGTTTATTCGGCCGCCTCACCTCCTCTAGCTCAGAAAGGGGTTCGGGTTCATAATGTGCCAGCTCGAGACGGCACGCATCAGTCGGCATGGTTTAGCTGAGACGCGGACTACCGCGGACCCTGGCCGACGAGGGAAAATCTTGGCCGAAGCGCGACTATCTGATTGGAATCATCAAAATAGTCACTTCAGATGCATGTCATCAGTCGATCCCGGAGGCGGTGCTGGAGCTTTTGGGTTCCCTGCCGGCTGTCGAAAGGTTCAATGTGTTTGCCTGTCCAGATTCAGCTCCCTGTATGTAGAGATATAACACATCTGGCACAGGAACTAGGATGAGAAAAGGCCTTTACCTCCTCTAGTATGGGATCTAAACACGCTAAGGGATCGGCTCTCCCGCTATGCCCGCGCGAATGACACGGCCTGCTCTGGAGACCAATTTATCGCCGTCTCCAATGCACAGCTCATTCCTTGTTTAATGCCTGCTTGTCCATGACAAACGCCCAAGAATAGTCACGAGTATAATTCTGCCGACACTTTCTTCTTTGCAAGAGCTCGGTAGCTAACATCAAGCGGACAGCACAAACGACATCACTTCAGAAATCACATGTTATGTCCCAATATCCACGGAAAACATTAAACAATAACCAATACTGATTGCATGCATGTCAAATAATCTATGAAACTTATGACACGAAATAGAAATATATTGCTTCTCTGCCTTCATGAAGCTCTTGCTCTCGGGCACGACAGAGTTTCCAGTACGGACTTTCAAGCCAGGGGATCTCTCCCTTTGACCATGCGAAGCGCTTCTCAGTCCGTCCAAAGCCCCCAATTACGTTCCCTTGTCTTTCTCAATAGCAGCCCTCGCCAAGCTGACTGGTCTCTGATCAAAGAGCTGCTGTTTCGAAGCAGACATGACCATGTGGGGCATTGCATTCGCTACTCCATGAGTTATGGAAAAACCGAGCTGTTTTTAGCATGCTTGTTTGAATGTGAATGGTAATATAGCCCTCGTATAAGGGGGCTTTCGATGCCAAAATATTCTAAGCTGAATCTCAAAGAGCAGCAGCTCTTCTCAGCTCAGCGAGAGCCGGCTTCGTCGCAAGCAGCAGATACAACTGGCCAATGTCCACATTGTTCGCCTCAGGATATCGACTGAGCGACATGTGATTCGAAATCCGTCTCTGGCACTCCGTAATCTCATCATTCAACCGAGGCTCGTGCGCATCATCGCGCATGTAGGCAGTGATTTGTGTGTCTAAAGCGTACCACTTTCGGGTCACGGACCCCGGGATCAGGGCTGGACCTGTTAGGGAAGAGCAATCAGTCTTTTTAGGCCCTGGAGCTATGATATCCAAATTTGACGACTAACCTCTACGTTGAAGATCTCTTTTACGCTGCTGAGAGTTGGTGACTGCCGTCAAAATCACCATCGTCTCTCGATGAAGGGCGGAGATCGCAAGTTCGGCCTCCGAGGCTCCTAATTCACATTAGTGCCGCACAAATGAATGAATATTGGGGTGAACCGACTGTTTGTCACGACACCGGAGGTTCTGGTATTCTCCATTTCGTGGTTGAAATACACTGAGAGAAGGTTCAGTGGTATCTGGTGTCGAGTGGTGCCTGCCCTTCTTAGTGAGACCAGCGATGAGTAGCACAGCGAAGTGAGGCATGTCTTATTCTCTAACCTGAGGTAGATAATGCAGTTTTAACCGATTTGCGTTTCACAAAGTGTACCTGATTTTGAACTGTTGCTGTAGATAATTATCGACGTGGTATTGGAAGCCTTTCAAGCAAGACCGTGGACGTAAGTAGCAGATTCAAGGTGGGGGGGTTCTCACAGATGAGGGATGGCTTTTAGGATGTCCAAACTTCACCACCAATGAGGAAGGTACATTTTCAAAATCAAGCTCGTCTTGCAGCAGCAATTAGACTCTCCAGTCATCTGGAGTATTATTACAGTCAGCTATCCAACAGTAGGGTCTGCTAATAGAAGCTAAGGATTAATACGTTATAATAGTATACTAAGGTTATAGTCTAGGTTATAGGTTATAAGCTATAGTAAATTAGGTCTTTAGAGATTAAAGTAATTAGTTGTTATAGTTAGCTAGCTAACAGTAAGGTCTGCTAACAGAAGTTAGGGATTAACACGTTATAATAGTATACTAAGGTTGTAGTCTAATCGTAGGTTATAGGCTATAGTAGATTAAGTCTTCAGAGGCTAAGGTGATTAATCTTAGACTTAATAAGTAATTTGTAGTAAAGGTAAACTAAGAGTATCCTAAGGATAAATACTAAGAAGTTAATTACTAAAGAGCTATAGAAGTCTAACTATAAGCTAAGCTTAAGATTATATTATATATAAGTCCTTCTATATAGATAGTTCTACTATCTATAAGTATTATTCCCCTTATTACTATAAACGTTTATTCTAAAGTAGGATAAGCGCTTATTCTAGTATTTACTAGGTGCTTATTATAGATCCCTTATCTATGCTTATTCTTTATTATTATATAACTTATACTATAGTTTTTCTATACTAAGTAAATCCTTAGTGTTCTTATAATCCTATAGTATAAATATCCTATTCTTACTATCTAATACCTAAGTAGGTTATGCAGCTATTATCCTTATTTATAGGTTATAATATTAGGTCCCCTCTCTAAAGGTTTTATCCTTAAGACCTAATATAAGTAGGTTATTAGTCTTAAGTTAGGGATCTATTAATTATACTCCTTAATTTACTTATGATACTAATATTATATTAGGTTATATTTAAAAATAGAAATCTTTAGGTATTTTAACTTATTGCTATTTATTTTAGATTCTTTGATTTCTCAACAAAAGTATTAAAAACGAAATGCTTTATTCTAATTATCGTTTGCGTAATATATGCTATTTACTTCTTCTAGATTCTAATATCTATAGGACTTACTATTATTTAAGTATTCCCTATAATACCTCTAAGGATATAATCTATACTTATAGGTTCTTTAGTTGCTTTATATAGTCTTTTACTAACTTTAGTAGTAGTAAATCGTTTAGTAGTAGAGTTAGATCGTCTAGACTAAGTAGAAGTTATAGAGGAGGTGAAATTTCGTAAAAAGGCTACTGTTTTATAGCAAAAGGCTGAGGCTTACTAAAAAGCTTAGTTAGAGTTAAATAAATTACTAGTAAAGTTAGAGTAATTATAGGAGTAGAAGCAAATAATATTTAGAAAAGGTAAAGTAGTAGTTACTAAGTCTCTAGGGGATATATTAGTTTCTACCTTAGAGGTATAATTATTAGGTGCTTAAGGTGCTTTAAATATAGATGCTTTATTTAACTAGAATCTAACTACTCTAAATTTCTTATTAAGAAGGTTTTAGTTATCTTATCTATAGGCGTTCTTAGGTAAATAAATAGTTTTTCTTATTAAGCTAGCTATAGGTATCCTCTAGGTTATACCTATATTAATAGAAGTTATATCTTTTATTTCTTAGCTTCTTTTCATTTTTATTATATCTCTTCTTATATCTATTTTTCTTTCTCATTAACTTATTTATAATACTCTTTAAATTCTTCTAAGGTTATAAGTAGGTTTAGTCTATCCCTAAGGTTGATATAGTTAAGCGTTCTAATATACTTATTAATTTTATCTTAATAGTTAAGTAGGTTATTATTAAGTTCCTATATATTTTCTTTATAACTATAATTTTTCTATTTAATAAGGTATTCCTATTTATTATCTCTATATTAGTAGTTAAGTAGTTTTTCTACTTTATACTTTAGTTTGTTATCTTCTATAATAATAATATTATTTGTTTGTAATCCTCATAAGGCTAGTTTAAAGAGTAAGACGTAAAATACTAAATAATATTTTATAGTTTCTAGAAGTTTAAGTTTATAGTTAACTAATAAAATAACTTATAAGATTCTAAAAGGTCTAAGTTTTTTATAGTTAAGTTTATTGTTTAGTCGTTTTATTTTAATATTTCACTATATAAGATAGGCGCTATCTCCCTCTTTTAAGGTTAGTCCCTTAATCCTTCGTTAATTACTAAACTATATTATTTATTACTATATAAATTTAAGCTCTTATTATATATTTTCCTAGATATCTTTAATTTATTATACTAAGGTAATAGCTTTTATAGTAGCTAAGCCTACTTGAAGTTCTCTATAGGTAGTAGGTTTAAATCTATAGTTAAGGTAGAAAGAGGAATTTCTAATACTCTCTCCTACTATACTATTATAGGCGAACTAAGCTATTAGTAGTAATACTACCTAGTTATCCTAGTTATAATTAATATAAGTATAGAAGTAGGTTTTAAAGATTTAGTTAATTTATTCTATTTATCTATTAGTCTATAAGTAGAATGTAGTAGATATTAATTATTTAATACTAAGGTATAACATAATTAATTTCCAAAAGTTAGAGGTGAAGATCTTATCTCTATCTAATATAATTTCTTTAGGCGTCCTATAGTTAGTAATAATATACTTAAGAAATATATAAGTATATTCTTTAGTATTACTTACTTCTTTATATAGAATAAAGTAGGTATACTTTATAAGTTAGTCTATAATAATAAGAACGCTATTATAATATACTCCTATAAGGGGTTCTTAAGACTTTAGTAGTTTAACGATAAAGTTAAAAGATATAGATTGCTAAGCAGTTTATAGTATAGGTAAAGGTTATAGTATACTATAAGGTTAGTATTAAGTAGGTTTGCTTTTAAGGTAGACCTTATAATCCTTAATTGCTTTTACTATATATTCTCTAGTAACCTTTTCTCTATACTATTATTATAGTTATTTCTAAGTTTTTATAATTCCTTAGTAACTATATATAAAGTAAGTATAGAACTCTATAATTACTTTATCGTCTAGCTTACTAGGTAGGCTAATACTAGATTGTTTAGCTATTATTAAGAGTTTAGCTGCTAGCACTAGGTCTCTATTATTGTTTTCTCTAAGAATCATCTAGGTTTCTTTAAGTATTAGGACATTATAGTCTAGTTATTAGCTGAGGGCGTTAGCTTTACTGTTTTCTAATCCTTTTTAATAAATAATTCAGAAGTTAAACCCTAATAGGAATTTAGACTATCTAATTTATTGTTTATTTAATACTTTTAAAGTTGTAAAGTATAAGAGATTCTTATAGTCTAAGTATATAAGTACTTTATAAATAGTTCTTAAAAGTTTTAGTCTCTATTCCTTAAAGGCTTTAATAATTACTATTAGTTCCTTATTATAGATCTAATAGTTTAGCTTAGGTCTATAAAGCTTATAAGAGAAGAAGGCGTAAGGATATAATCATCCTTTTAGGTCTTATTATAATAGTTATGCTCTAAAGGTATAATCTAAGGAATCTAGTTTTACTTCAAATTATTTAGTAGGATCTAATATTATTAAGACTAGTTTGCTGCTAATAAGGTCCTTAATTTTTTAAAAAGCTATTTATTAAGGTTCCTCCTATATAAAAGGTATATCTTTATAGCTAAGGTTTATAAAAGCTATATTAATCTTACTATAGTCTTTAATAAATTTATAATAGAAGTTAATAAAACCTAGAAATCCTTAGACTTCTTTAAGGTTCTTAGGTACTAGCTATTCCTTAATAGCTTTAACCTTATTTTCTAATATTTAAACTTCTCTAGGGGTAATAGTAAATCTAAGATATTCAACTTTTTATATATAGAATTCACTTTTCTTAAGTTCAACTAGAAGCTTAGCTTCCTAAAAAACTTATAGGACGTAATATATATCTTCTCTATATTTTTTAAGTATAAGCAAGAAGATAAGGATATCATCTAAGTAGACTACTATGTAGATATTAACATATTTATATAAGACCTAGTTAATTATATTCTAGAATATTATAGGAACGTTAGTAAGACCAAAAGGCATAATAAGGTATTTAAAATATCCTTTTTATATTCTAAAGGTAGTTTTCTATTCTTCTCCTTACTTTATTCTAATTAAATTATAAGCTCCTTTAAGGTTAAGAGCTATAAACTAATTAGCTCTATAAAGGAGTTATCTTATTTTGTTAATAAGTAGTAGTAGGTAGTAATTCTTAATTATTATTTCGTTAAGTATATAGTAGTTAACGTATAGTTATAGTTTTCTGTTTTTCTTAGGTATAAATAGGATTAAGCTTCCTGCTAGTAATATTAAAGGTCTAATATAACCTTTTCTAAGGTTTTCTTCAAAATACTTATCTAAAGCTTCTATCTCTATTAGGTTAAATCTATAGATCTTATTAAATTATAGTTCTTTTCCTTCCTTAAAGGGGATCTTATAGTTAAAACTAATATATTCTAGTAGTTTAGTCTCTAGCTTAGCTACAAAGAGTTTCTCATAAACTTAGTATTCTTCTAAGATAAATAGAAGTAGATTATTCTTTTGTTCTAGATCTATTATTTTTAGTAGTCTTAATATAGCTTCTTTTGCCTTAAAGTAATAGAGGTATTATTTTGCTATTCCTAGCTATATTAACTTATTTAAAGCTTAATTCTAATAAAACTACTTAGAGACTAAATTATTATAATCCTAATAGAGTTAGCTATTACTCTAATCTATCTATAAGTTATTTATTTATAGCTAAAGTAATCCTAGCACTATATCGTATATTCCTATATTAGTAATATTAAATTAGATTCTTTCTTTCTAATCTAAATAGCTTATCTTAAGGGGTATAGTCTTATTTATAGATAATACCTCTTTTATACTTAAATTCTTCTCCTTCTACTATATATAGAAAGTATAGTTATTCTTTTCCTCCCTATTATATTTCTAGCCTATTAATAGCTTAGAGGGCGATAAAATTTACTTTAGCTTTACTATTAATTAGCGTAAGTATTATTTATTTATTAATAGTAACTTTAAGTTCTATATTATTCTTAAGTCTTTATAATATTTAGTAAATAGATCTTTTCCTAGTTACCTATTATAATCTATTATTAGTAGGTAAGTCTAGTTTTTTAACTATTCTAGTTATCTAAGGTAGGTAATCTACTTCCCTTCCTATTATACTTTTAAGAGGCTATTCTTATAGATTCTAACCTATAGAGGTTTAGGTCTATTCTTTATGATTCTCTAGGTATATACTTTTTCCTAGTAGTAAACTTAATATTTATCTTATTAATATTTATCCTACTTTATATTATTATTATGCTAGTATCTTATAGGAAACTAAGGGCTAGGTCTAAAAACTATAAGGTTATCTTTAAATAATACTATAATCTATCTAATTATAGTAGATATTAAGTAAATCTTATAGATAGGCTTATCGTTATATCTTCTAAGGTAGAACTAGTAATTATACTTCTCTCCTATATATTCTTTATACTTATCGTGAAAGCATTAAGGTTAGAAGAGGGTTTAATAAAGTTAGTAGTTACTTCTTAGTATAAGATAGTCTTCTATATATAGCTAAGAGGTATAATTTCTATCTTATTAATTTACTAAGGTGCTATAGAAGTAGCGTTACTACTTATCTTAAAGTATATTAATTTCTTAATACTTTAGGAATTACTTAATTCTATTTCCTTTATTATTAAGTTTTTCTTTAAAGCTAGAGTTATCTATACTAAAAGTAAACCTATAAGCAATCTCTACCTAAGTATATTAGTAAGTAATATTATAAGGTTTATCTAAGTTATAAGGTAAGCTTTTACCTTCTCTAAAAGTTTAGTTACTAGTTATACTAAGGAGTTATTATTCTATTAGGGGATTATATTAATATTTTAGTTCTTCTTTAGATTCTTCCTTAACTTATTTATTAAGTTCCTAATTAATTTATTTAATCCTAGTAGGATTTCTACGTATATTTTTATATCGTTCTATATATAAGAGTATAGCTCTTAGTTATCGTTCCTATAGGGGATTATAAGGTTCTTCCTAGATTTATTCTAAGTATAAGCTTTTAGCCTTTTAGAGGTATATAAGCCTTCATTTATTATTATTCTCTAATTCTTAGTTTTATATAATAGAGGAGGTACTAATAAGTTTAAACTATTAGATCTATAGCATTTTATTAAGCTATTTAGCTAGTTTTCTTATAATCTTGCTATTACTAATATATATTATTACTAAGGTCTTAGGATAAAGGTCTAAGATAGTTATATTATATCTAGTTTATCCTAAGTTACTATCTTTTAGGTAATATCCTAATATTTCCTTATCTTTAAGGTGAATTTAATAGTTATCATTATAGTATCTAGTCTATAATTGCAATATATATAGTGCTTTTATAATTATATTAACTTATTAAGGTTGCTTAGCTATTAGTTTCTAGGGAAGCTTCTTAAGCTACTTATAATCCTTAGTAATATATCCTTATTTATTATAGTTATAACACTTAAGGTTCTAAGGTTTCTTATCGTTAGGTTTAGTTATTATACTAAGATCTATAGGTCTGCTATATTATCTATAAGTAGTGCTTTATTATATATTACTCTAGTTGTTATAAGGTCTATTATTATTCTGCTAGTAGTTAAATTTCTATTAGGGTTGCTGTTAATACTTACGTCTAGAGTTTAATCCTTATCATTTTTCGCCTTTTTCCTTATAGTATTTAAAAAGTTAGTTATTAATTTTAATAGTAAGGTTAGCATACTAGAGGAAGTCTTTAGAGTAGTTAATCTTAATAATCTTATCCTTAACTTTATCTTTAAGTCCTTAATAGAACATAAAGATCTTAGTTTCTTTAGTAAGGTTAAGTTAGACGCTAAGTTATCTAAATATAGTAGCATACTCCTTAGTAGACTTAGTTTACTATAGCTATATTAGTTCTCTTTCTACTTACTATTTCTTATTAAAGTCCTAAAAGAGAGAGCGTAGGGCGTCTTTAAATCCTTAGAAGTTACTATAAATATTATAGGTCTTAGTAAAGCATTTGTCTAGTATTTCATACTTAAGGAATTCTTCCTAGATAGGTTTAAACTACTTAAAGGCCCTTCTACGAAAGTAGGTAGCTATATAGACTACTTTCTCAGTTTAGCTAGTAAAGTTACTATAGTAGAAGTTTTAGTAAGCTAAGAGTATCTATAAGGATAAATACTAAGTTAATTACTAAAGAACTATAGAAATCTAACTATAAGCTAAGTTTAAAGTCGTTCTATATATAAGTCCTAATTAGTAGCTTTATCTTCTTCTAAGTAATTACCTATATATATAGGTAATTATAATTAGTTAGTAGAACTAACTAATTACTAAACGCTCTTTCTTATACTCTACTAATTATTCCTAATCCTAATAAAGTCTATCTTTACTAAGTATAGCCTCTATATTTTTAATATATAGATCTAATCTTTTATCTTATTATTATATAACTTATACTATAGTTCTTCTATTTCTAAGTAAGTCCTTATTATTCCTATAATCTTATAGTATAAATATCCTATCTTAGCTACTTAACGCTTAAGTAGGTTATTTAGCTATTATCCTTATTTATAAGTTATAATATTAGGTCCTCTCTCTAAAGGTTTTAACCTTAAAACTTAATATAAGTAAGTTATTAGTCTTTAGTTAGAGATCTATTAATTATACTTCTTAATTTACTTATAATGCTAATATTATATTAGGTTACATTTAAAAATTAAAATTAAGTTCTACTTCTACTCTTTATTACTATAATTATATACTATATATTACTAAGTTTAGTATTATTATTAATATACCTTATTTTTACTATTATTCTATAGGAAAGTATAATAAGTTACTTCTTAGTAGTAAGGTTTATAGTAAGTATACTTATTTAGAGCGGTTTTATAATATAGTAGTAGATATTATTTACGCTTATAGGTTTTTATAACTTCTTATATTTATAAGTAGTGCTAATTATTTTCTTAGTTAACTAGTTATTAGATGAGGTAGCTTATCTAGAGGATATAGAGGTAGCTAAAGAGGAGGTATTAAGAAAGAAAGCTACTACTTTATATACTATATAAGCTAAGTTAGATAAGTTTATAGTATAGCTAGATTATTTATATAAGTAGAAAAGAATAATGTTCTAGAAAGGTTAAGAGGTTATAGAAGAGGAATTAGTAGTTTCCCCTATATTAGAGGTTTAGTCTATAGGTAGTTTTAATATACTTAACCTTAAAGTAGTCTTAAATTAAAACCCTAGTACTTTAAATTTCTTGTTAGGGGGTTCTTAGTTATATTTTAGTATTTCTAGCTAAATAAAGTTTTTTATTTATGCTAGTTGAGGTCTTCCTCCTAGTTATACTTATACTAATAGGAGTTATATTCTTTAAGTTTATAGTTATAACGCAGCCCCCCCACAAAAAGACTATAGCAAAATTCACCCTATACGTAAGCATAATTCTAGAAACACTATATAGGTACTTTAACCTATATCCTCTACTAATTAAAGAAAACAGTATAGAAACCTTATACGTTCCTATTAATAAGTAAACCCTCGTATAAAGTTAAACGCACGCCCTAACTAAATAGACTAGTAGAACAGCAATAGCGCTAGCTACGTAGCGTAGGGCTAGTAACGCTATATATTGTAGGGCTAATTATATTAGGGCTAAATAGGTTATTAAAGCTTTTATAGCGATAGCTTCGCTAAACCTTCTAGTAAGGTAAACGCTACTAAATAGAGATAACTCTTTAACTAAAGAGGTTATTATAAGAGGTTCTTATAGCTAGAAGTATAAAAAGTTCTACGTATAAGGCTTTATACCCTTCCCTCTTCCTCTTCTTTACCCTCATTACTAAAGTGAAGTTAAAGATAGTAAAGTTATTAACTAACGTGTGTATTCAAGTGCAGCTGAGGTTAGGAGAGTTATAATTATATAACTAAAGGCTATATATATTATTAGGAGGCGTAGAGTTAGGAGGTCTATCGCTCTAAGCAGGTAAAAATCATAGTAAACAGCTAGAGGCTAAGTTATATTCTTTATTTCTTAGCTTCTCTCTATTTCTATTATACTTCCTCTTATATTTATTTTTCTCTTTTATTAGTATGTTTTATATATTCCTTAAATTCTTCTAAAGTTATAGGTAGACTTAATCTATCTCTAAGATTAATATAGTTAAGTATCTTAATATATTTATTAATCTTATCTTAATAATTAAATAGGTTACTATTAGGTTCCTATATATTTTCTTTATAACTATAACTTTTCTATTTAATAAGGTATTCCTATTTATTATCTCTATATAGTAATTAAGTAATTTTTTAACTTTATACTTTAGTTTATTATTCTTTATAATAATAATATTATTTATTTATAATCCTTATAAAGCTAGTTTAAAGAGTAAAATATAGAATACTAAGTAGTACTTTATAGTATCTAGGAGTTTAAGTTTATAATTAACTAGTAAAATAACTTATAAAATTTTAAAAGGTCTAAGTTTTTTATAGTTAAGTTTATCGCTTAGTTATTTTATTTTAATATTTTACTATATAAAATAGGCGTTATCTCCCTCTTTTAAAGTTAGTCCTTTAATCCTTCACTTATTACTAAATTTAGTTATTCTTTATTATATAAATTTAAGTTCTTTTTATAATTTTTCTAGATATGTTTAATTTATTATATTAAGGTAATAGCTCTTACTATAGCTAAACTTACTTAAGGTTCTCTATAGGTAGTAAGTTTAAATCTATAGTTAAAGTAAATAGGGCATTCTTTAGTACTTTCTCTAATTATACTATTATAAGTAAACTAAGCTATTAGTAGTAATATTACTTAGTTATCTTAATTATAGTTAATATAAGTATAGAAGTAAGTTTTAAGGATTTAGTTAATTTATTCTATCTATCTATTAGTCTATAAGTAAAATATAGTATATATTAATTATTTAATACTAAGGTATAATATAGTTAATTTCTAAAAGTTAGAAATAAAGATCTTATCTCTATTTAATATAATCTCTTTTAGTATTCTATAGTTTATAATAATATACTTAAGAAATATATAGGCGTACTTTTTAGCGTTACTTACTTCTTTATATAAGATAAAGTAAGTATACTTTATAAGTTAGTCTATAATAATAAAAATACTATTATAGTATACTTTTATAAGAGGTTCTTAAGATTTTAGTAGTTTAATAATAAAGTTAAAAGATATAGATTACTAAGTAGTTTATAGTATAAATAAAGGTTATAATATACTATAAAGTTAATATTAAGTAGGTTTACTTTTAAAGTAGACCTTATAATCCTCAATTACTTTTACTATATATTCTCTAGTAACTTTTTCTCTATATTATTATTATAGTTATTTCTAGGTTTTTATAATTCCTTAGTAACTATATATAAGGTAAATATAAAACTCTATAATTACTTTATTATCTAGCTTATTAAGTAAGCTAGTATTAGATTATCTAGCTATTATTAAAAGCTTAACTATTGATACTAAGTCTCTTTTATTATTTTTCTTAAGGATTACTTAAGTTTCTTTAAGTATTAGGATATTATAGTCTAATCTTTAACTAAAAGTATTAGCTCTACTATTATCTAACCCTTTCTAGTATATAATTTAGAAGTTAAATTTAGATAGGAATTCTAACTATGTGACGGCAGGCTCACAAGTGATGGCTATCGCGCAATAAGTGCTAACCTAGATCAATTGACATTGAGTTGCAGAAGGGAAAAGTCGGAAGTGGGGGGCGCGGGCGCGCGAGGGCTCTATGGGCGCGCCCAGCGCGCT
Source organism: Colletotrichum sp. SAR11_59 (assembly GCA_025328345.1). Lineage (NCBI taxonomy): Eukaryota > Fungi > Ascomycota > Sordariomycetes > Glomerellales > Glomerellaceae > Colletotrichum > Colletotrichum sp. SAR11_59. The sequence goes on along the minus strand of JAKMXC010000114.1, from coordinate 13,720 downwards.
CACCACAGGTCACATGCCTGGGCACGTGACGCGCTCTGAGGCAGGCATAGCGCTAGCGCTATGATAGTACCCCCCCTTCCCTATAGGTTTCTATCTATAGAAACCACCTATTATACATATAAGATAAAAAATCCCCCGCCCTATAAGCCTCCTTTCCTTTCCTTATATAAATAAAAAGAGTGAATCTATACTGTTATTACTATCTTATATATATATAGCTAGTTGATTGTTATAGTTATAAGCCTTATGATAGGTATAAAATAATGCCCTCTAGTCCTATATTAATCCTTTTCTTCTCTAAATAGGTAAATTTAATCTCTCTTCTAAATAGTAATATATAGTCCTATCCTTATACGCGCGTAAGCGTAAGCGTAGTAGCAAGACCCCTATGCTCTAAGCCTGCGCACGTTACACGCTATTATTGTTATTATTTCTTTACGTATATTAAGCCTCTATAGCTATATTATTGTTATCTTATGTAGGGGGCTCCTTATCTGCTATAATAGCGTCTAGCTATAACTATAGGTTCTTTAGTAGGCCTTCAGCAGTTAGGTACGTATTATAAAAAGCCTATAGTGCTACTAGAGCGTACTTAAAAGCCTCTACATTATACTATTTAGGGTCTTTATTATAGCCTAACTAGTTAATATAATATTATAATTTTCGCTAGTAAATCTATAATTATATAACCTTATTAACCTTAAATTTAAGGCTATTAGTATATTTAATAGGGGGTAGTAGCGTAGCATACTATCCTAGTAGCAGGTTGTTGCTAGCTTTTTGTAGCTAGCTTAAGTTAAAAGTGTTATATACCTAGCAGCTAGGTAGTAAATCTACTACCTAAGTGCCCCTAAGGCTTACTACTTTAATCTTATATAGTTTATCCTAGGGTATTAATAGTTTCAACTAAGTTAGAGAGCGCTAGCCTTTTGTTAATACCTAAACTAAGTTGCTTATTATGAGGTTGTCTAGGTAGTAGCTTCAGTTTACTACGCATATATACTAGCGCTAAGTAATAGCTATCTACCTTAAAGTAACACGTTAGGTATTATATATTTAGCTAATTATAGCTTAAGCATCCTTATAGTTTAGTTTATTATAGGTGTTATTAAATTTTATTATACGCTTGCTTTAGTTATAGCTTATTCTTAGTTTATAGCCTTATTTAATCTTAAATAGTAATAAGCTTATAGCTTTACTAAGGAGATAGGCTTATATGAAGTTAGCTATAGGCAGTAGATCGCTCTAGTTATCTATATACTTATTAACTAAGACCTATAAATATTGCTAAAAGTATTAGTTTATAACCTCTATTTATCTATCTATTTGCAAGTAACCTACTATAGAGAGGCTAATTTACATACTAGTAATCTTATAAAGTTTATTCTAAAAACCTAAAATAAACTAAGCTCTATAATCTAATATAATCTTATTAGGGAAACTAAAGTATAAGAAAACGTAGTAGAAAAACATCTAAGCTATATCCCTCGCTATAACTATTTTATAGCAGGGAATTAAAACTAAACGCTTAGAAAGGTAGTAAATTATAACCTAAATAGCGTTAAAACTATAGTAATCTTTTAGTAGGGCTATAAAGTCTATTATAATAAACTACTAAGGCTATATAGGGATTAATAGCAATCTTAGCTCTCCTAAGGTTATATCTTATAGCTTCTAAGCCCTATAGTAAGTATAATAGTTATAAATATATTACTTAATATCTCTAGTTAAGCCCTACTAGTAGTATTAACCTTTAATAATCTTAGCGGTCTTATTCCACCCTAGGTGCACTAGAAGCTACTATTTATAAACTTCTTATATAATGCGCGTGTAGAGGTTTTCCTCTACTAGTACTACCACGTAGCTATCTATTAGTAGTAGTCTTTCCCCCTCTTTAATCGTCTAATACCTTAAGTCTTTGCTAACTAGGGTGTAATAGGTCTTAAGGGATAGTATCTCTAGGTCTTTATTTAGCTATAAGATATATTTAACTAGCAGCTAGCCTTATAGTTTGCTTATAAGCTTAAGAGCGCTAACTATAAGTTCTAGGGCGGTAGACATAGTAGTTAGCATCTATTATAGTTCTTCTAGGACCTCTAGGGATAATATAGAAGGCTTTAGTATAACTTAAGTCCTACTAGCATCCTTAATATCTTTCTAGGTATATAGGTCCTCTACTTTACATAATAATACGTCTACTAGCATGTTTTCCTAGCTTAGCTAGTATTAGATTGCAAAATCATAATTAAATAGTAAGCCTATTTATCTTATTTATCTTATATTTAGGAGCTATTTAGTTATAAAAAATAGAAGAGCTTAATAGTCTATAATTATATTAAAGCGTTATAATATAGATATTAGTTCTACACGCTATTCCTCTAACGCTAAGATGATTATAAGTATCTTATAGTTATAAATTAGGTAGTTTATTTCTATAGGGCTTATAGTCTTAGAGAAAAAAGCTATAAGGTGCTAAAGGTTATTATTAAGCTATTACTATAGTAAGGTACCTGTATAAATAGAAATAGAAGCGTCTGTTTCTATGCATATAGGTAGGTTTAGGTTCTAATATCATAAAATAGGGGCTAAAGATAAGGCTACCTTTAGGCTCTTAAAGCTTTCTTTATAGTTACTAGTCTATTTATATTTAATACCCTTAACTATAAGCTAGTTTAATAGTTAAGCTATTTTACTATAATCCTTAATAAAACATCTATAGAAGTTATAAAACCTAAGGAATAATTATACGCTTTTAATATTCTTAGGTAGCTACTACGTTCTAATAACTTCTACTTTTTCTAGGTTAAGCTATAAACCTTCTATAGATATAATAAATCTTAAGTATTTTATCTAGGTAATACTAAACTTATACTTCTTAATGTTAGTTTATAATCCTACCTTATATAGCTAGTCTAGCACCTTAGTAATATACTTATAGTGCTCTGCTAGGTTATCTAAGTAGATTAAGATATTATCTATATATATTATATAAAAGTCGTTAAGGTATTCTATTAGAACCTTATTTATATATTGCTAGTATGTTAAAGGGCTATTATAAAGCCTAAAAGGTAACACTAGGTACTTATATACGCTAAGTTAGGTCTTAAATATTATAAGGTCTTTATAGCTTTTAGTAATATAGATCTTATAAAAGGCTTATCTAATATTAAGCTTAGTGTAAATCTTAGCTTTATATAGGCGTATAAGTATGTTTTCTATTAGCAGTAGTAGGTATTAATCCTTCTTAGTCTTAGCGTTTAGTTAGTAGTAGTTAATATAGAACTGTAGGCTGCTATTATGTTTATAAATAAATAGTATAGGTAAGGCTTAAAAGGTATTACTTATAGTAATAAATCCCTTATCTAGATTATTTTTTAGGTACTCCTAGGTTGTTTCTAGTTCTTCTAGTAATTATTTATAGAGTAGTAAGTATTATAACTTATCCTAGCTGCTTTCTATAAGCTTAATCTTATAGTTATACAGCTAGTATAGCGCTAGTTTATTACTAGTAGCTTTACTGAAGATATCTACTTATAGTTATAGTTCTAGCAGTAGTTTCTCCCTAACTAAGCGCTAGGTTTCTTCTATATTATTATATAATAAATCTTCTACAGCATATTTCTTAACCTTCTTACTATTAATCAGCTTATTAAGTTTATATAGCAATATAATACTAACTTCTATAGCCTTATATCTTATCTATTATTTAAAAGATAACATATTAATAATTAGATTTAGCGCTAGCTTAATAGGCGTAGCTTTAAATAGCGTTAGGTCCTATAGCTATAGTAGGCACCTTTCTTCATATTAGATAGTCTTACCTTATAGGGTATATTCTATCTTATCTATAGATTTAGTAGCATCCTTACGCTATATATAAGATAGCAGTTTAGGCTATTTAAGTATTTTAACTAGCTAGGATGCTATCTTATTATTATAGGCTATAGCGTTCGCTTTAAAGGCCTTCTAATAGCGTTTAGCATTAAGCTAGTATTTTAAATCTATCTTATTAAGCATAAGCAGATCCTCTGCCTACTAAATAATAGTTAATAGAAAATCCCTAAGTAGAGGTATATCTTCTAGCTAGCTAAGATGCTAGCAGTATACGTTTAGGGATATATTATAGTACTTAAACTATTTACAGCTAAGTATTAAATCATACTATCTAATATTAAGCTATAGAAGAGGTATCTTTAAAAGTACCCTACAGTTAATATATAAATTAATAGTCTATACTACATCTATAGCATCTAATTATTCTCTATTAAATCTAAATATAGAGATAAGCTATTTTAATATATACTAAGAGGCTTAGCAAAAGTCTCTTAATAGCGTTTATAAGTAGAGGTATATAAATCTATAACTATTCGCTTTAGTATTAAGTAATATATATATAAGAATACTATATCTATTATATACTATAATAAGTTCTATCTTAAAAGGCTATCTACCTATTAGGTATTATAAGTTAATAGATAAAAGTGTGAGGTATACATCTTATATACTATTATTCTCCCCTAGCTAGAAGTCTGCTTTAATTAGGGGCTTTAGTTTTCTAAGCTATTATAGCAGCCCTTAGTAGGTTCCTTAGGCTTTATAATGTTTATAGCAGCCTTCTTTATAAGGTACTCTCTAGAGTAATATCCTAGCTTACTACAGCTATAGTAGGTACTAGAAGCCTTTAAGGTCTTATATAGCTTAATATTTATATAGTTTCTAGTCTTATTAGTATTAATATATATTCCTCTAGTACTAAGGCTAAAACTAAAGCTAGTAGTAGCAATAAGGTATGATCTAATATTAGAGGTAGTATAAGTAGCACTAAAGCAGCCTTTATTCTTCTTATAGTTAGTATTTATAATATTAGCAACCTTAATAATATAATCTAAGTACTAATAGAAGTTATACTACTCCTTAGCTAAATACTAGTTAATAATAGCGTTCTAGATTTATAGCAGCAACTTATTATAGAATATATAGCACTAGCAGTCTTTATAAACCTTAGCTTTATAAGCTTTCTAAATAAAAACATTATATTACGCTTAGATATTACTATATAAAATAGTAATCTTATTAAAGTTATAATAGGTATCCTTAATATATATAGTACTAGTTTAGTTATTTTATAGCTACTAGATTAAAGCCTTAGTACTCTAGATCTTACTAATATAAGTAAGTAATAGTAATACTAGATTAGTAGTATTACTACTAATATAGGAGGTAATATAGTCCAGCCTCTTACTATTAAAGTAGTTACTTATAGCCTTAAAGTGCATTCTAATATAATATAGCTAAAAGTTAAATATAAGGTTCTTACTATTACATCTATCCTAAATACTAATAAAGATAGAAACTTCAGTAAGCTTAAGTAGAACTATAGAAGAAGTCTTACTAGATATAATTAAGATAAGTATTCCCCTATAGAGGTAGTAGTTATTATCCTCAACTAGCTAAAAGTAGTAGGTTAAAGTAGTAATTATAGTATTAGTTATATTTCTAAGAGGTGCTAGTATATTAGAATAGTTAGATAAGCATCTAGGTAAGTAGGATTAGCTACACTTAAGGGAGACGCTAAAGCATATAATAAACTTAATAGATAACTACTTATTAAATTCTCTAAGCTTTATAACCTAAGTCTAGAGAGTAGTCTTCTCTATAATAAAGGTATTAACTTAATACTAAAGACTACTATTCTAAGCTTTAAGGGTAGTAACTTTACGCTAGTTACTAATATTAAGTAGGTTTATAAATAACTAAGTAGTATATTTAGCCTTTAGTATAGTTATCTTACTATTTAGAGCTTTACTTTAGGCTTAAAAAGCTTTAATTTTAGATTATAAAGAAGCTTCTTTAGTAGCACCTTTATAAGAAGTATCTACTATAAACTTATTAAAAATATCTATATAAGACTTAAGCTAAACTACTTACTAATAAAAGGACTTAACGTTATTAGTAACATAGATAAAGTTAGCATAAAGCATCTAAGCCTCTTAGCCTTAAATAGTATACTACTTAACCTAGCTAGTAACCTAAGCGAAGAGATTCTTAAGGTTATTATTATACGCTTTATTAAATACTTACTAGTCTTATAAGTATTTATTATTATCGCTAAAAAGGTTAAAGTCCTTAATAATAAAGTTATTACTATTAAACTACTTATATGTAATTTTCATATAATAAACATAGTTAGCAATAGTAATCTTAAGTAGAAGGTCCTTAATAAGCTATACTTAGATAGGATACTTAAGGTCTATAGTAATAATTTCTAGTATAAAGCCTTAGGCGCCCTTAAGCATTACATATATATACTAGTAGCGCTCCTTCAGCTGCTTTAGAGGCTTAAGTACCTCTTATATATTTAGGATAAAGCGTAAGCTACCTATAGCACTATAGCTATAGTAGCACTTAGCTAAGCTATCCTTATTCTTATTGCTTTTACGCGCTATATCTAATTAACATAGGGGGTATATAATTAGTTAGATCGATAGGTATGTAATAAGATAAGGTATATCATCAGCTACACTTATAGCGTTTCTTAATTAGGTTACTCTCAACTACATATATAGAGTTTATATAATAGGGTTTTTCGCTATAGATTAGTAGTTAATACTTCTAGGGAAAGTTAATATTATACTTCTATCGCTAGAGATAAATTAATTAATAGATAAACTCAATATACTATAATAGCAGGCTTATAAGTAATAGCTATCGCGTAATAAGTACTAACCTAGATCAATTAACATTAAGTTGCAGAAGGGAAAAGTTAGAAGTAGGGGGCGCAGGCGCGCGAGGGCTCTATAGGCGCGCCTAGCGCGCTCACTATAGGTCATATGCCTGGGCATATGACGCGCTCTAAGGCAGGCATGGCGCCAGCGCTGTGACAACTATTATATTTATTATTTTTCTAATACTTTTAAGGTTATAAAGTATATAAAATTCTTATAGTTTCAATATATAAGTATTTTATAGATAGTTCTTAAAAGTTTAAGTTTCTATTCTTTAAAAGCTTTAATAATTATTATAAGTTCTTTATTATAGATTTTATAGTTAAGTTCTAATCCTTTAAGTTTCTTAGAAAGAAAGGTATAAAGATATAGATATCTTTCTAAATCTCTTTATAATAATTATACTTTAATTATATAGTTAGATATATTAAGTTCTACTTTAAACTATTTTATAAGGTTTAAAATAATAAGGACTAATTTATTAATAATGAAGTTCTTAATTTTTTAGAAAGCTATTTATTATAGTTCTTCTTATTAAAATAGTTTATTCTTATAACTAAGATTTATAAAAACTATATTAATTTTCTTATTATTTTTTATAAATTCCTAATAGAAGTTAATAAAACCTAAGAATCTTTAAACTTCTTTAAAGTTTATTAAAGTTAGCTATTCTTAAATAGTTTTAATTTTATTCTTAGATATCTTAATATCTCTTAAAATAATAGTAAATCTAAAGTATTCTACTTGTTATATATAAAATTTACTCTTTTTAAGTTTAACTAAGAGTTTTACTTCTTAGAAAACTTATAAAATATTATATATATCTTTCCTATATTACTTAAGTATAAGGGAGAAAATAAAGATATTATTCAAGTAGATAACTATATAGATATTAATATATTTATATAAGACTAAATTAATTCTATTTTAGAATATTATAGGGGTATTAATAAAACTAAAAAGTATAATAAGATATTTAAAATATCTTTTTTACGTTTAGAAAATAGTTTTTTATTCTTTTCCCTATTTTATCTTAATTAAGTTATAAATACTTTTAAAGTTAAAAACTATAAATTAATCAGTTCTATAGAGAAGTTATTTTATTTTTTTAATAAGTAGTAGTAAATAGTAATTCTTAATTATTATTTTATTAAGTATATAGTAGTTAATATATAGTTATAGTTTTCTATTTTTCTTAGGTATAAATAGAATTAAGCTTCTTACTAGTAATATTAAAAGTCTAATATAACCTTTCTTAAGGTTTTTATTAAAATATTTATTTAAAATTTCTATTTCTATTTAGTTAAATCTATAGATTTTATTAAAGTATAGTTCTTTTCTTTTTTTAAAAAGGATTTTATAGTTTAAGTTAGTATATTTAAGTAGTTTAGTTTCTAGCTTAGCTATAAAAAGTTTCTTATAAACTCTATATTCTTTTAAGATAGATAGAAGTAGATTATTCTTTTATTTTAGATCTATTATTTTTAGTAGTTATAATATAGTTTCCTTTACTTTAAAGTAATAGAGGTATTATTTTACTATTCCTAACTATATTAACTTATTTAAAGCTTAATTCTAATAAAGTTATTTAAGGACTAAATTATTATAATCCTAATAGAGTTAGCTATTACTTTAATCTATCTATAAGTTATTTATTTATAGCTAAAGTAATCCTAATACTATATTATATATTCCTATATTAGTAATATTAAATTAGATTCTTTCGTTTTAATCTAAATAGCTTATTTTAAGAAGTATAGTCTTATTATAAATAATACTTCCTTTATACTTAAATTCTTCTCCTTCTACTATATATAAAAAGTATAGTTATTCCTTCTCTCCTTATTATACTTCTAGCTTATTAATAGCTTAAGGGGTAATAAAATTCGCTTTAGTTCTACTATTAATTAATATAAGTATTATTTATTTATTAATAGTAACTCTAAGTTTTATATTATTCTTATATACTTATAATATCTAGTAAATAGATCTTTTCTTAGTTACTTATTATAGTCTATTATTAGTAGATAAATTTAGTTTTTTAACTACTTTAGTTATCTAAAGTAAATAATCTACTTTCTTTCTTATTATACTTTTAAGAAGTTATTTTTATAGATTCTAACCTATAGAGGTCTTAGCTTATTCTTTATAATTCTCTAGGTATATACTTTCTCTTAATAGTATACTTAGTATTTATTTTATTAGTATTTATCCTACTTTATATCGTTATTATATTAATATCTTATAGGGAACTAAAGTGTTATAACCTATATATAAGGATAATAGTTAACTAACCTACTTAGGCGTTAGGCAGCTAGAATAGAACATTTATACTATAGGATTATAAGAATAATAAGGACTTACTTAAGAACAGAAGAACTATAGTATAAGTTATATAATAGTAAGGAATAAGTATAGATAAGGGATCTATAATAAGCGCTTAATAGATACTAAAATAAACGTTTATCGTACTTCTAAAATAAGCGCTTATAATAATATAGAATAGTACTTATAGATAGTAGGACTATCTAAGTAGTAGGATTTATATATAGTATAATTTAAGTCTTACTTAAGGTTAGACTTCTATAGCTCTTTAGTAATTAATTTCTTAGTATTTATTCTTATAGATACTCTTAGCTTACCTTTACTATAAATTACTTATTAAGTTTAAGACTAATTACCTTAGTTTCTAAAGATTTAATTTACTATAGCTTATAACCTATAACTATAACTATAACTTTATATACTATTATAACGTGTTAATCCTTAACTTCTATTAGTAGACCTTACTATTAGATAGCTAACTATAATACTTTAATTGCTCTTATTTAGTAAGTTAACTAATAATACCTACTAATAGTAAAATAATAAGTATATCTTCTCACGCTTTAGCTAAATCCCTTACTTTAGGATTATTATCTTCTTTATATAACTAGCCTTAGAATCTAGCGTAAGAACTTATTAGTATTAAAGATTATAATATACTAAACCTTAAGTATAACTCTAATAGAGAAGGTTTCTTTACTAAAGAAAGTTATAAAAAACTCTAATATATTGTCTAGAAATAAAACGCTAAATCTAAGGAGATATAAACCTTTATTAATAAAAGTAAGTAAGCTATAAATAACCTTAATAAATAACTATAGAACGTTAGATAAGTATATAAGAAACTTAAGAAAAATATTAAGAGAGATACTAACTTTAAAAAGGTTTAAGAACTTTAAGAAGAACTTAATGTTAGTAGTCTGGTCAACCTGTATAAGTAGGTATCGCAGTTCACTCTATACTTTTTTTCACAGTACTGAAACCTAATAGCAGCACTTTAACCTATGCCCACCTTCTAAGTTATTACTAATATTATTATTACTTTTATTAGAGGATAATAAAAGCTTAAACTTAACGTTCTTATTATTTATAACAGTACCTTTAGATAACTTAAGTTATTTCTAATTTAAGTTAAGAACTATTAGAACTTCTATTATAGCGACTTTATTAGTTAGACTAAGAAAGTAGTTTATATAGCTACTTACTTCTATAGAAGAGTTTTTAAGTAGTTTAAATTTATTTAAGAAGAATTCTTTAAATATAAAATACTAGATAAGTACTCTACTAAGACCTATAATATCTATAGTAACTTCTAAAGATTTAAAGATACTTTATATTCTCTCTTTTAGGACCTTAATAAAAAATAATACGTAGAAAGGGAACTAATATAACTAAAGGAAACTAAGTTTACTAAAGAATATACTACTATATTCTAATAACTTAGTGTCTAGCTAAACTTTATTAAAGAAACTAAGATCTTTATATTTTATTAAGGACTTAAGGATAAAGTTAAAGATAAAATTATAAGATTAACTACTCTAAAGACTTCCTATGATATACTAACTTTACTATTAAGATTAATAATTAACTTTTTAAACGTTATAAGGAAAAAGGTGAAAAACAATAAGGATTAAACGCTAAACGTAAGTACTAATAGTAACCTTAATAGAAATTTCTAAAACTACTAAACTAAAACTACTAAGTCCTAACTAAGTACCCCCTAAAGGAGAATTTAAGTAAAACTAAATATAACTAGCGCTATGAAAAGGATATAGAGCTAGGATTACTAATACTAGTATAACTAGTAAAACTATACCTAATAATTAAATAACTATCCTTATAACGGCCTCTGGCCGTTCACTATGATTTTTACCTGCTTAGAGCGACAGACCTCCTAACTCCGCGCCTCCTGATAATACACACAGCCTTTAGTCATATGATCCCTGACGACCTCCTAAGTCTCCAACTACATCCCTCTCCTAACCTCAGCTGCACTTATATATACACGTCAACAACTTCACAATCTTTAACTTCACTTTAGTAACGATATAGTTTATAATTACTTAATTACTTAATTACTAACTACTAAACTATTAACCTATCCTCTCTCTCGCGCATTACTTACGCCGCTATTAAACATTATCTCTATTACTACTTTGCTGTCTGCTAATCTTCTTATTTAATTAAGCTAGCTAACGCCTTTAGTATGCCTTAAGTTGTCTGCAAATAAAGTAGTATACTAAGCTAATAAGCCTAGTAGTAGCTATACTATTGTTAATAACGCTCTCTCTATTTAGCGTAAGGCGTACTTACTAATATTCCCCTACTAGGCTTATGCTAAGGCTTAGGCTATATTTACCTTAACATTATAGAGGGTTTACGTAAAGAAGAGCTACTCCTCAGGATAGCTAGAGATATATATAGCCTCTACGCTAAAGCTATTAGGTCTTATTATCGCTATAATTACTTAGCAGATAGGGTCCCTTAGAGGGGTATTACTAAAGGCTCTATCTAATATAACCTTAATAAAGCGCTTCTAATTAGGGATAAAGTATATACTAAACTTAAGGGTTTTATCTAGTATATAAATATTATTCTATATAGCAATATCCCTAGCTATATTCTTAAAGAAAGACGTGCTTTATATAAGGTTAGTATTCTTATATTCCTTACGTAGTGTGGATATTATAAAGGATTTATTATAGGTTAATGAGGAAGAGGAAGAGGAAGAGGAAGAGGGATAGGCATAAAGCCTTACGCTAGAGTTTTTATACTTCTAGCTATAAGAACCTCTTCTAACGACCTCTTTAGTTGAGGAGTTATCTCTTATGTAGTGGCGTTGCTAGGCTATATAAGCCTTAGTAACCTATTTAGCCCTAATGTGATTAGCCTTGCTATGTGTGGCGCCGCTAGCCCTACGCTATATAGCTAGCGCTGTTGCTGTTCTGCTAGTCTATTCAGCTAGGGCGTGCGTTCAACTTTATGCAGTGATGTTTAGAAGGTTTGCCTACTAGTAGGAACGTATAGGGTTTCTATACTATTTTCCTTAATTAGTAGAGGGTATAGGTTAAAGCGCCTATATAGTGTTTCTAGAATTGTGCCTGCGTATAGGGTGAATTTTGCTGTAGTCTTTTTGTAGGGGGGCTACGTTATAACTACGAACTTAACTATCCTTAAGTTTGTAGTTACAACGCAGCCCCCCCGCAAAAAGACTACAGCAAAATTCACCCTATACGCAGGCATAATTCTAGAAACACTATATAGACATTTTAACCTATACCCTCTACTAATTAAGGAAAATAGTATAGAAACCCTATATATTCCTACTAGTAAGCAAACCCTCTAAACATCATAAAGTTGAACGTACGCCCTAGCTAAATAGACCAGCAGAACAGCAACAGCGCCAGCCGCGCAGCGCAAGGCTAGCAGCGCCACACATAGCAGGGCTGATCATATTAAGGCTAAATAGGTTATTAAGGCTCTTATAGCCTAGCAACAGCTTCGCTAAACCTTCTAGCAAGGTAAACGCTACTAAATAGAGATAACTCCTCAACTAAAGAGGTTATTATAAGAAGTTCTCACAGCTAGAAGTATAAAAAGCTTTACTACGCATAAGGCCTCATACCCTTCCCTCTTCCTCCTCCTCACTAACCCACAACAAATCCTTCACAATATCCACACTACGTAAGGAATATAAGAACACTAACCTTACGCTAAGCACACCTTTCTTCAAGAAAATAGCTAAAGATATTGCTACGTAAAATAACATCTATACGCTAAATAAAGCCTTTAACTTCAGTAAGTATTCTAACTCTAATTAGGAGCACTTTATCGTAATAACGTTAAATAGAGCTCTTAAGAATACCTCTAAAAAGGACCCTCTCTATGCTATGATTAAGGTGATGAACACCCCTAATAGCCTTAGGGTAGAGGCTACGCGCGTCTCTAGCTATCCTAAGGAGTAGCCCTTCTTCGCACAAACCTTCTATAATGCTAAGGTAGATGCAGCCTAGGCCTAGGTATAAGCCTAGTAGGGATTAGTAAGTGCGCCTTACGCTAAACAGAGAGAGTGTTGCTGACGATAGCATAGTTATAGCAGATGGCGAAGCAGTGATAGAGATGGTGTTAGTGGCGCGGGTGATGCGCGAGAGAGAGGATAGGTTAATAGTTTAGTAGTTAGTAATTGAGTAATTAAGTAATCACAAACTACATCGTTGCTGAAGTGAAGTTGAAGATTGTGAAGTTGTCTAGTGGTGCATATATAAGTGTAGCTGAGGTTAGGAGAGGGATGTGGTTAGAGACTTAGGAGGTTGTTAGGGATTATATAACTGAAGGCTATGTGTATTATCAGGAGGCGTGGAGTTAGGAGGTCTATCGCTCTAAGCAGGTAAAAATCATAGTGAACGGCTAGAGGCTACTTAACTATCCTTATAACTATTAATTATATATTAATATAACTAAAAGGAATAAAGTAACTATAACTTTATCTAATTAGAACAAAAAGTGTAATCGTATAAATTACCTATTATAGTAATTCCTACGATTAGCTGAAACGAACGAAAACCATATATTAGGTTAGTTACTATAAAAAGTATATATTAACAGAATAATAATTCCCTAAAGTTAATAATACAGTTATTATTAACTAAAGTTAATATTAAGTTAAGATT
>JAKMXC010000113.1:0-119282 GCA_025328345.1 Colletotrichum sp. SAR11_59 | reverse complement strand
CACACACACACACACACACACACACACACACGCCCTTCACACCACCACCTGACGGCTCTCGGACAATCTGAAGATTTGCCCCAAACTCTTTTCTGCAGATGCGTTGTTGTGCCGCTTCAGCAACGCCGCCAGCCAGTGACAGCCTCGGTTTCGGCAGTGTCAGGGACGCATACACACACACATTCCTCCCCAGCATTACTTGATTACCCGTTTAAGAGATCGCCAAAAGGACGGAACAGTCACCCACCCAAGACACAACGCAAGCAGGAGAGACACCACGCACGCGCGCAAAAAAAGAAAAACACAACCCACGAGCTTGGCCTTCCCGTCGGGGACGCAAGCAGGGGCTGTCGCTGTCCCGGGTTCCTGGACACGCTCGCGCACAACTGACAACGACGGGCGACGCACGCGGTCTGATCATTGTCCGTTGGGCTGATCCCGCAAAAAAAAAAGCATGTTGTCTTGTCTTGTGTCGTGGGCGGTTGGGCTGTCACCTCACCCACAAAGCTGAGGTGAGGCGGCCTGTGAGAAGAGTGCCGACCGCTTAAGCATATCGCTGTCGGCGTTTAGGAATCATGCCATCCGTGGTGTAATCGTGTCATACCGGCAGCCCAGGAGACAGACAGACCGTACGTCGTGAGAATGACAGTGATCGTGCACTCCCCTAACCCTCCCCTCCCTCCACCCCCTTCCGCGCCTCCACCAAATCAACCACCACCTCCATCATCGTGCATCCCCCGGGTCCTGGGTCCTGGGTCTTGGGTAGGGTCTTGAGTCCGCGGCCCCCACTCTCCCCGATCCTCCGGTTCGTGCCCCGTGTCACGGCCCCATCGCTCCTTGAATTCCCCGATCTTGATGCCCCCCCGGCCCACATCCACATACATCACGGTGGGCAGATTCTCTTCGAAACACCAAGGAAGGGTCGCAAGTCATGGTGCGTGATCGTTCGTGAAAAGAGGCCATCGCCAAGCCACTGAACCCAGCGGCGCGGCGCTGCTGTCCGTGCATTCTCCTAGACTACGATAGACATAGAGCTAGGGAAGGAAAAACCTCTACACCGCCCTTCTTGTGCTCTGACTCTCCCCCTATCTTGCCAAGACCCGACTGACAAGTGCCGCGGCTCCATCTCAAGCCCGCGATCGCGTTACCGTGAAGCCATTCCCTTGCCTTGCAAAGCACCCTAAAACAAAAACCCAACAACCATAACTGCCATTTTGCCCAGCGCCGCCGCCGCCCTCGACCGGTGCTCCTGTCAAACCAAGCACAAATAGGGACCATCATGAGGCTCGTGCGCTTCCTAAGCCTTTCAAACACTTGCTTGACTCCCCAAGCTTCCCTTTCCCCCCCCCCTCTCACCATCACTTATTTGGGGTAGTCCTTCAAGTGGTAGCTCTTGAGCTTGACAAACTGATCGTAGCCGAAGCGGCTGAGCGTCTGTCCCTTGCCCGAGTTCTTCCATCCCGTCCACGCTAGGTCCTGGGGTGGTTGTTAGTAAAGTGAAAGAGCCCTGACGAAGGTGGCTTGCGAGAGAGGATCAAAGAAAGAAACGACGTCATAAGCAGAGACAAAAGAAAGCGGTTGTAATGGCGGCAGTTCAAACACAACGTCAAGAAGAGGGCGAAGTAAAAGCCGTTCAAAGCCCACTCCAGTCGGTTGAGGTTTCTAGCTGATTTCTAGCTGCAGGAACCAAGAACCTGGTAAAGGGCCGAGCAGCTGGTGTCACGGAGGATGCCGGACGAACATATGGAAGGAGTGGGGCAGCACCGGGAGGGGTGTCATCCGGAGCGATCGGGAGATCGTTAAAAGAGAACCAGCGAGGCAGTGATGGGAATTCAACGGGGAAAATGCAGTTTCTAGAAAGGACAGCGCTGTACAACTTACCGGGCTGGGGAAATCGCATCGGTTGACGAAGACAGTTCCCGCTTCCACCTGGTCCGCGATCTCATAGCCCCTGTCCGTGTCCTTGGTCCAGATGCTGGCCGTCAGGCCGAACTCGCTGTCGTTCATGAGCTTGACCGCCTCGTCGTCATTCTTGACGCGCATGACGGGGATGACGGGGCCAAACGTCTCCTCCGTCATCACCGTCATCGAGTGGTCGACGCCAGTGAGCAGCGTCGGCTTGACAAAGTTGCCCTTGGGCGGCGGGTTGGCGAACGACTCGTTCTCGGGCGTCGCGTCCTTTGCGCCCTTGGCGACGGCGTCCTGGACGTGCGCCTCGATGGTCTCCTTGGAGCGCTTCGAGATGACGGGGCCGACGTGGGTGCCCTTGTCAAAGGGGTCGCCGAGGACGTAGCCCTTGAGCACCTTCTGCACGGCCTCGACGAAGGCGTCGTGGATCTCGTCGGCGACGTAGACCCGCTCGACGGAGCAGCAGCTCTGGCCCGAGTTGAAGACGGCGCCGTCGACGATCTCGGCGGCGGCCCAGTCGATGTCGACGTCGCCGCGGATGTACGCCGGGTCCTTGCCGCCGAGCTCGAGGCCGACGTTGACGACGCGGTCGGCGGCGGCCTGCTGCACGGCCAGGCCGCCGGCCACGGAGCCGGTGAAGGCGACGAGCTTGATCTTGGGGTTGCGCACAATGGACTCGATGAGCGTTGGCGAGCCGCAGTGGAAGTGCTGGAGGACGCCGGATGGGAGGCCGGCCTCCTCAAAGACCTTGGCGACGCGCTCGACAATTGTCGGCGTCTGCGGGGAAGGCTTGAGGATGACGGTGTTGCCTGCCAACAGGGCGGGAATGAGAGAGTTGACGAGGATGAGGTAAGGGTACTGGAGTGGTGTTAGTCAGATGAGGTGAGCAGGGGTGGTGGCAGTTGCTCGCGATGTCTCTAAGTGGTGGAGTCGCCACGCAACGGCCACGAAGATGGCGAGACATGGAAAAAAACGTACATTCCAGGCAAAGATGACGAGAACCGGGCCGACGGGAACCTTGCGGATAAAGCGCTTGAAGCCCTTCTCAGCCTCGCCGTCGGTGTCCTTGAGGACCTCGTCGCTGATCTTGAGGAGGTACTCGGCGCGCTTCACGGCGGTGGCGACCTCGACGCCGGTGTAGGCGATGGGGCGGCCCATCTGGACGGTGAGCTCCTGGGCGAGGTCATCCTTCAGGTTGAGGAGAAGCTTCAGTGCGGTCTTGACGATCTTCTGGCGGTCTGCGAGAGATGTCTTGCTCCAGGACTCGAAAGCCTTGGTGGCGGTGTTGGGGAGCTCATCTAAGTCGGCCTGGGAGATGCCGTTGCGGGTGAGGATGGGCTCGTTGGTGGTGGGGGAGATTGTGGTGAGGACCTCGACGGACATGATGGGCGGTTTGTGCTGGGTATTTGGGTATAATTAGGAGAATAGAGAGGAAAAGTAAAGAGAGAGGTTGACGATGGTTGATCAGTTGGCAACTCGGCTTAGATATCCCCTTTGGCTGGGCCACATGAATCGTCACTTGGAGGGGCAAATGGAGGGGCAACACTGAACGTCGGTGAGGGGCGATGGAGCTGAGCTGCCCCGCCGACCGCGGAGCGCGCTGTGAGCGCGGTTGCAGATACGATACCGATAGCTGTGATAAGGATGATGAGGTAATCAGGCTAGTCGCGGTTGACCGTTGGCTCCACTAAAACTTTTTTGCAGAACACCACGGCTGCTGCGATTGATGTCCTGCATGTGTGTGTGATCAACGACGACTCCATATTCGACGAAGCCATTGGTTGTGCTGCGGATCTACAATCGACCCCGGGGATCTCAATCGCATAGTACTGCCAACACTACCACTTTTGGTTGCCCAGCATGGCTCCCGAGAAGCGGAACAAGTTCCTCGACGCCGACGAGAGCGAAGACGATCTCGACCAGGGCTACGACTCCGAGGCCGAGGACCTGCGCAAAGGAGGCCGCAGCGCAAAGAGACGCAAGGTCGACTCGGACGAAGAAGACGATTTCAGCGACGAGGAGCGCGAAGTTCCCACCGCTGCCGCCGAAGACGACGAGGCAGCCGACAACTCCGACGATGAAGCCGCAGACGCATCAGCCTCAAAAAAGCCCACCACAAAATCCCCCGCAGACCTCCTCCCCGACGTCACCCGGCCCCTCACGAACAAGAACCTCGTGCAGTCCGAAGAGGCCGTCAAAAAGTCGGGCGTCGTCTACATCTCGCGCATCCCGCCCTTCATGAAGCCGCAGAAGCTGCGCTCGCTGCTCGAGCCGTACGGCAAGATCAACCGCATCTTCCTCGCGCCCGAGGACCCGGCGGCGCACGCGCGGCGCGTCAAGGCCGGCGGCAACAAGAAGAAGTCGTACACGGAGGGCTGGGTCGAGTTCGTGCGCAAGCGCGACGCCAAGGCCGTGTGCGAGCTGCTCAACGCGCGCACGATCGGCGGCAAGAAGGGCTCGTACTACCACGACGACATCTGGACGCTCAAGTACCTCAAGGGGTTCAAGTGGAGACACCTCACGGAGCAGATCGCGGCCGAGAACGCGGAGCGGACGAGCAGGATGCGCGCGGAGATTGGCAAGGCGAGCAGGGAGAACAAGGAGTTTGTGCGCAATGTGGAGCGCGCGAGGGTGCTGGACGGGATTGCGGCTACGAGGGCGAAGCGCGGGAAGCAGCAGGAGAAGCAGGGGCCTGGCGCGGCGGAAGCGGCAGAGGCGTCTGCTGGCGGCGGCGGGGAGGGGGAGAAGAAGAGGCGGACGGTGTTCAAGCAAATACCCCTGGCGGAGAGGAAGAGCGGCGAGGCTGCTGCGGCTGGGAAGCCGGCGGGGGATGTTGCGAGGGTGCTCGGCAAGATCTTTTGATGGGCTGGGCTGGGCTGGGCGTGGGTGTATGGTGTGTGTGTACTATGCAGTATGTCCTCCTCGGCAGTGGGAGCGGCAGCGGGAGGGACCCTCCCACTCTTTCTTGTTTAGACTACCGTTGGTATTGAAGCATAATCGATCTCCATTATAGGACGAAAAGGTTCCTTGGGATCGGTAGTTGCTCCTCGATGAGGCAGCTAGAGGGGTGTGAACTACCTGCTGCTGCGGCATACGGACGCCAAGAGACGGCTGTTGGATCACCCAGCTGCCAAGGGCCCGGTGATGATTTACGTCTGGCGGCTTGGCAATGAGGCGATGAACGAGAATGTTGTGATGGAAATCTATTCTTGTCGTCTTGACGGATTGTAGTGGGTCTTATTCAATATTGTTCAGCATTTTGCAACACGAGACTACACTCGTACCAACAACATATAAAGTCATCAATGTATCTCAACAAGTGTGCACATGTGAAGTTATTCACGGCTACCGGTCTGTTTCTGTACTCGGCAATTTGGTGTTGTCTTCTGTTCAATTGCCGAAAAACCTCATCATCTCACCGGAAGCCTCACTTACACGCGTCCCCTCAACACCCGCCATACCACCACCACCACCACCACCACCACCACTACCGACAGTGCAACCACCACTCACAGCGCCAAGACACCGAAGACACACATCATCAACCTAATGCCCCTCGTCATCGCAAACCATCACAACAACCACCCGTCCAACACCACCACCAACCGGTCACCAACATCGCTCTCTCGTCCGTCGCAGTTACCACATCACCATCAGATGGCAGCCGCCGGCGCGGCGCGGACAAGACGCACTCCACCCCCATCCCGCCGCATGAAAGCCCGTTCAGCAGCCTTCGTGGGTGGGTGGGTGCCGTCGGACACCAGAGTCCATCTCGGCCAGGTAAAACCTGCGCCGCCGAACCTGCCCTCTGCTTCTCCAAGGCCCCTCCCTGACTCTCTCTCCTCACGCCCCCCAAAACCGTCTCATCCTCCTTCCCGCCCCAGCCGGCAGACGGCACGGCCGCGGCGGGGAGGTGGAGGTCTTGGTTCGGGCGCGCGCGTCTGGGCAAACTGCCGCAGCCAATCTGGGGAAATAGGACTTAGGGCGTAAGAGAACACGAACGAAACGAGGGCATGGAGTACGGCATCGGGAAAGGGCGGGAAGCAGACATGCCCCAAGCCCACGCGCCGAGGGGTGGTCGATGCCCTGGGGTAAAAAGGGCGTTTCGGCGCCGGCGTCTATGCATAATCCCAGGCACAAAGGAAACAAAACACAGAGCAATGGGTCCCGCGGAGGCGGGCGGCGGCGGCAAGCATAGACGCCGCAGTCCGTCGTCCGCGGGGAGGAGGGAAGACAGCAACGACACATGGGCCACCGCCGTCGTGCTCGCCATCGGACTCGTGATTTCTGAAACGACATCGCCGAAGGGCATGGGTTCAGGCGTACTACGTCCCAAGGTAGGGGAGCCCTGCCGCCCAACGAACGAAGAGCCTCCCTCTGCCTCCGCGGGGTGCCGACCGCACCGACCACGCACATCGGCGATTAGAAACGGCTCGGCGACGGGAAGAGGATGGGGGCCAGGGGAGGGCCCAGGCAGTCGGCACCCTAAGGCAAGGCGAGGCAGAGGCAGAGGGCACGCACAGTCGTCAAGAGGTGTGCAGCACGGACGACGAGGGCAGACGAGGAAGGTCGGGGAATGACGATGGACACATGTCGGCAGCGGACGGGCTGGCGTTGATGCTCGTGCGGGAGTGCCGGACGCACGTCCGCCTTGGTCGTCGACGACGGCCGTTGAACGGGCAATTGGGATCATCCAGCCACACACACACCTTATGAGGATTCGCAAGCGGCGGTGATAGAGTTTCTGAGAAGGCACATCGCCGACTGAGGTGGCCAGTGCTTCACCTTCCCCTCTGGCCAACGGCGATAACGACAACGAGAGACAGCCCGACACAGAGAAGAGGCAGAGAGGACGAGGCTTTGAAGCGCATGAGCCACGTTGTGGCCTTGCCTATTCTTCCTATCCCAACGACGACGCAACGCCCACCCCTGCTGCTGCGCCGGCGTGCGAGGTATCTGATTCTGATGCATACACGCCTTGCCCATCCCTAACCGTCCCATCCCTCGTTTTTGAAGACATTTTAACCCTGGACGTTGTATTGTTGCTCTGTGCCCTAAGAAACAAACGCTAAGAGAGGAAGCAACGAACTTCGTCCCCGCAGACGGCCACTTAACCTTAACACCCCACCGGGACCGCGTGCCTGAAAGTAGGTAGTCGGGGCATCTCCCGCACAACCAAATTTCCGTCGCATCCCGCGCACGACACGCACACGCCCCCCTCCCCCCCTTCCCGTCCCGACTAAGCTTAATCCTGAATCTGGAGTTCGTCCATGTCGTCGAGGAGCTCATCCATGTCGACCCTCGGCGCCTCGTCATCGTCCTCCGTCTCGGCGATGGACATCGCATCGGGGTCGGCGGGCTGGTTGTTGGCCTTCTGGGCGCGGTAGATGGCCATGGTGGAGCGGAACTCGTCGTCCTCCTCGACGTCGCGGAGGAACTGCTCGTACTCCTCGTCCATGCGCTCCTGGTCGGCCTTCTTGGGGAGCAGCTCGCCCTCGTCCTTGGCCATGCGTTTGAGCTTCCAGTTGCGGGTGCGCGTCTTCCTCTTGCGCGCGTAGTGCTTCTTGACGAGCACGACGTCGGGTATCGTCGAGCCGTACGCGTGCGACTCCTCGATGGCGTCAAACTCTGGGTTGTTGAAGTTGGTGCCCGTGAGCATGTAGCCCATCACCGAGTCGCCCGCGTGCAGCAGCCCACCGAGGTGCGTCCTCGCGAAGTACGTCTTGTCGTTGACGCCCAGGTCCGCCGCGCGCATGACTTGTACCTCGCCGAGCTGCCACTTGCCCCTCGAGACGCCTGTCGGCTCGATGTCCATGACGATGAACTCGACGAGCGACTTCGCATCGGCGAGCGAGTTGAATGGCGCGCGCCAGTAAATGTCTGAGGGGATACTCGCTGTCTGGAGGGTGTTGGTGTCGAGGAGGTATACTGCGGTGCCGATCTTGTGGCAGATGACGAGGGGAGAAATGTTGCCCAGGGACTTGGCCAGCTTGATAGGCATGGCGACAAGGTCGTCACGGCATATGGGGATAAGCTCGGCCGAGAAGGTGAACTTGTATGACTTTGTGGACGTGTGGATGTCCTGAGAAATAAGCTCCTGCGCCTTCTTGACGCGGCAGGGGGCCACAGAGTTGAGGAAATCAACAAACTTCTCGGCCTGATTCCTTGCGGAGAAGAAGAAGTCGATGCCGTCCTTGGCCTCCTTGATGTTCAGGGTATCTCTGTGCGCACCGTGCTTCATAATCAACTGCTCGAGGTAGAGGAACGTCCTCTTGTGCAGAACCTTTTGTCTGACCTGGACGCAGGCGCGCCAGACGTTGGCCGTGTACGACTTTGCGCAGTCGGGACATTGTTGGTATGCGACGATGAAGACGGCCTCGAAGGACTGCTGGAGGAGGACGCCGCTCTGGACCTCGTCCTGGATGGTGATCTTGACCTTTACTCGTCTCGAGTGCGGCTCGGTCCACACGAACGAGGCGTCGATGATGCGGACCTTGTGCAGGCCCTTGAGCTTCTTCAGGCAGAGCGCGAGCAGCTCGCGGGATTCGGGGGCGGCGACGATCCAGCTGGTGGGCGGCAGAAGCCAGCGGTCGCAGTCTCGGCAGAAGTTGAGGGTGGCCTCGCGCTGGACGCCGTTGGAGATGTCGACGGTCAACTTGATGCAGTCGAAGCAGAGGGCGTTGGCGGCGGTGGTTCCGTCGATGGGGGCGCCGCAGTTGCAGCAGAGAATCGTGGCGGCCGTCATGTTGTTTGCGCTTCTCCCTCGATGCCCCTATGTGTTTTGTCAAATATTGCAGAAATGGGAGGGCGGCAGCCGGGGTTGATGGGATTTTGGCCTGTCGTATGGCGGGGTTGATCGCAAAATCCAAAAATTTCCAGCGATAAGCAATGGAGGGGTTGCTTATCATCGAATCTGAGTCACGTGCGCAGACTTTTTTCTTCGTCCCTTGCTGCATCCATGGTGGCGGCATTAATAATCGGGCCTCCCACCGGTAGCGTCATTGCTGTCACACAGCGTGCAGAAGCGCCTGAAGGACCGGGGTTGGAGTACTGCCTTGACAGCATTTTAGCAGCTGTTTGTCATCGAAGAATGCACAGCGGAAACCATGACAAATTGTCGCACAGGATTTGTTCTTTTCGAACCGTGAGAGGGTTTATTGAAGTATCAATGACTGGCCGCTGGGCTCACAGTGACTTAAGTTATCTACAGCCAAGCATGCTATCCCGAAACCCATCGGACGCCACCAAATGCTGTGATACCCAGGGGAAAAGCCATGATCAGTCCCACGACGAGTGAGCGTCAGCACAACCACCAAAAACAGGCAAACAGGACTGCCCCTCCACTCCAACCCAGCGATCCGGATCACCGCCCCCAATACCACTCCAAGTGAGATGCTTGATCTCTTTCTCGCTCAAACCTATCATGTCGCCAGCGGCACAGCAATGCGTGCAAAGAAAAGAAAAGAAGAGAAAATGAAGGACTCGAAACAGTCAGGTTCCAAAAATTGAGTGTGCGTTGGAGAGCCGCCAGGTCCCCAACGCAGCAACAAAGCCGCGCCACCACGCGCCAGCTCCGCCCGCCAAATGTCGACTCGAAAGAGTCAAGTTCCAAAAATTGAGAAGTAGAAGAGTGGAAGGAAGCAGCAGCAACCAACAGCAACCCACTCAAGCAAGCAGCAGCAACACAAAAAAAGTCCTGTGAGAAAGGTCAGTTCGAGAAGCAAAAGATTGTGCCGCCCTGAGACGGAACGAGTGTCTGCAGGCACCCGGGCCGATGTGCAATGGCCTGGACTTGGTCGAGGGCCCCCGCATTCTTGAGCGAAGGGGCCCGACGCGGCTTGGGACGTGGTTCGGGAATCCGGTCCATGATGTGGAAAAGAATAAGAAATGGAGGTCGGGGCAGATGGTTGGGGGGATTATATAGACATGGGAGGGGGACACCAATCAGTAACCTTCATGTCCAAGAAAAGTCTGGGGGGAAGGGACGTCTTCTCAGGAAGGCAGTCACCGGGTCTGGTGTTGCCGTAATCGAGCATCTTCTTTCCTGCCGTGAAGGAAACAGCCAGCATGTCAGGAAAGGACGCAGGCCGGGCGAGGGAGGTGCCAGGCTTTGCAGTTGCCCGAACCCAACAACGTGCCTTCGTCGGTTACTCTATGGAAGGTAGGTATGAAGGGTAAATGCATTTTGCAGGAAGGGAATGGTGCGACAACCCCATGGGTCAGGACCTGATCAGAAGGCTATTGATGCCAGTCTTGTAAGCCAAGCTTTTACCCGGCGAGCTGCATGTCAGCGCGACTGTCTCTTTCCACTCGAGGATACTGGAAGTAGCATCCATGTAGGTATCGGACTTACTGACAGCTCAGCACCTCCCATCCGCCCCTTTCAGATTGTCTCCGATGCGCCCCGGAAGAAATGTGGTAGGTGCTGACCGGGAATGAGAACTTTGGGCAACGGTAAGCAAGAATCGTCAGCGAGTTTGCTGCCTACTGGAGGAGGCCGAGACTTCCGCCGCTGGAAGCAGATGCCATTGCCAGCTGAGGCTGATGTGAACCTCACCGAGTAGCAACGATCAGAACCGTCAGTCTTATCAAATTGAACGGCAAACTGAGAAGGGGTCCCTCGGAAGTTGGGCGAGGTACGACCAAATGGAGACTGGAAGACATCTCAATCACTCAAAAGCACATTGCAGGCAATGGGCAGATGGCCCAATAACCCACATTGCAAAATATCACTCTCGAGCGCGTAAAACAAATCGTTTGACCATATCTATTGTGCTCACATCTTGAATATGTAGCGGTAACCATCACAGCCCAAATCATCTTCACTTCGTATCGAGGCATCTTCGTAAATAATTCGTCTTAGTTTAGTCTCAGGGGTATAGCTGCTCAAATCTTAGAACAGAACTCTTCATCGCTCAGGCAGCAACTGTGTTCACTTGCCATTCTCTCCATTCTCCCCGTTCTTCTTCACGCCATTCTCCCCATTCTTCTGCCCCACAGGCCCGACAATCTGCTTCGCCTGCTGCAGGTCCATCGCCATCATGCCGAGGTGCAGCACGTCCGCCGACATCGAGATCAGGCTCATGCGCTTCGCCGCCTCCTGCAGCTTCTCGGGGCTTCCGTACGGCGGCGTCCCGAACGCGAAGCCCGCGTACGGCTTGTCGTGCTTGTCCATCGTCTCGAAGAAGAGCTTCTGGATCTCGAGCCACTCGGGCTCGTCCTGCGGGCCGCCCATGTTGGCCGGCAGGTTCATGCTCACGCGCGCGTCGAGCGAGCCGAGCCAGACGACGTCAATGTCCGGGCACTGCGTCAGGATGTCGTCGAGGTTGCGCACGCCCTGCGCCGTCTCGATCTGGATCATCACGGCGGCCTGGTTGTTGACGCACTTGTGGATGTCCGACTTGGGGTCGTACGGCGTGTCGGTGAGGAAGGGGACCAGACGGAAGGGCGGCGCCGAGCGCGTGCCGTTCTGCTTGGTGCCGTACTTGGCCGCCGAGAGGACGTGCTTGGCCTCCTCGACCGTCTCGACCTGCGGGACGACGATGGAGGCGCCGCAGTCGAGGGCGTAGCCAATGGCGGCGTGGTCGTGGCCGGGGACGCTGGAAGGAAGGAGGGTCAGCGCTAGGGATGCTTGAGGTTGCGGCGGGCCGCGAGCGCGGGGGAGGGGCAGTGGTGGACTTACCGGACAAAGGGGATGGTACGGCCCTGGCTCATGAAGATGGCTTCGTGGACCATCTGAGTTGTGTTAGTGTTGTTGATTAATATGCCTTTGGGGATGAACGTGAACTTACAGATGTCATGGTCTCAACGTTGCAGGAGGTGTGCTCCCAGTCGATCCATACGGCATCGTAACCCATGGGTGCGAGGTATCGTGTGATGGGAAGAGAGCTGAGGGCAGCATAGTAGCACATCAATGGGGGAATCTTCTTCTCGTGGGCATCGCGGATGGCTTGGCGAGCCTTGTGAGGTTGGAAGAGCGAGGGCGCGGCGTAGGCGTTCATGCCCTGCGCGGCAACGTTCTTGTATTCCTCGCCCATGACTGACATTTTGGCTGGATTCTGAGGTGAGTTTGGAGATTGGATGATTAGATAGGCGCTTATCAGGACTTGTGAGAGAAGGACTGAAGACGAGGGAGGATGGGGGCCATCAACAGCAAGAAAGGGCAGCTGGAAGATGATCTTTTATATGCTGTTGGTGCCTGAGATGTCACATTGCATCTGTGGACCGTCAAACCAAAAGTCCCAGGGTCTCCCGCATTTGCCCAGGGTCCCTCCACAAATGGCGATAATACCGCGGGGTTCGGACGCGGACGGATTGCCCATGCCGGTCCCCATTCACCGTGGAGCGTGTCGTTGCTCAATGAGGCCTAAGTCATCGACAGTCCTGCGTGGACAGGGGACGTCGGTGCAGCGCACGATGGATGCAACGATGCAGCGTCGCACTCACGATACTCTCACGTCAGCTAACAAGGGACCTTGATGAGAGCCGCACGGGCTTTACCACCAGTATTTCTGAGCCATGTAATTCTTGTTTGATTCGATTGTATACCGAAAGCGGCGAGCTGTAGGGTAAGCCAATGGGCTTCATAGGGTGAGGTACTAAAAAAGGATCATTAAGGAGAGCTGCCGATGGGTTCCTCCCCCGCTGCCTGGGCGTAGCGCGTCGGCGGCGCAGCAGCGATGCACCGAGCTTCAAGGTAATTGCTTCTTGGGATTGAATGCGGGCCGGCTGAACGGGCGCCAAAGGATTGCTTGCGCGGATGTAAGGCCTAAAGGCCAATATCAAGAAGCGATGACAGAGGTGACATGGTCTAGTCTTCGTGCTAAGCGGTAGGTCTTACCATGACGACACGCTTCAAGGCACAGCGAAAGCCAGTTAATTTCTTCTTTTGTTTGTATGCGACCATCTCAGAAAATATCCCACAAGGAAATCTTGCCGTCCTTACTTCCGGCAGCCAGCCAGCGGGCGGATTGGGCCTGAAGAATGCGCCTGTCCTTGACGCTCAACTGCCCTGAACGGGACACGAGGTCGCGGGGCGGCTCCTCTTCTTGCTGCTGCTCGCTTGGAGCATCCCGACCGTGTGTAGTGCTGGCGCCGACGTTGGCGAGGGCGACAGCATAGCATCCCACTTGGTGCCACTTGAGGGTCGCCACCTCCTTCAGGGTCTTTGATGAGTAGACGCGTACCGTGGAATCCCAGCCTGCGGTCGCAAAGATGCGACCGTCGTTGCGGACGCGCAAACCTTGTTGGCCTGAATGCTTGGTGTTTGAGATCTTTACCGGTTGCTGTACGACGGGCTGGTCGTCAACGCCGGAGTTAGGGCGCGGGATAGGGTGCTTCGCTACGACGGCGTCCGCACCGGAGGTAAGAAAGTAGGATCGATCCGCGGCGACGTCGAGGGAGAGGACGGGTTGCTGGTGGACCCTCGACAGGTAAACGGTGTTCCACGTTCCGCCGGCGGCGAGCTGCAGGACCGTTGCCAAGCCGTTCTCGTAGGCGGCAACGAGGGTGAGGACACCGCGATTGGCAGACGACGAGCCTGCAGACTCGGCTCCGTCGACGTACAGCAGGGCCAGGGCCATGACCATACCGTTCTTATCACTGGCTTTCACCGTGTGCAGTCGCTTATGCGATGGTAACTCGTAGACGTCGACCTGCGCCCGCGGCCGTCGGGTTAGGGTCCGTGACGATTCTCATGCAGGGCAGCGAGATGGGCAGGGCAGAGCCGGGCTTTAGAGCCGGGCTTTAGAGCCGGAGATAGAGGGCGAGGGGACTCACCGATTCCGAGGCTAGGGTGTTGGGCACCGCTAGCAGCATGCCCGTGGTCTCGGACCCGTCGCCGGTTCGTGGCACACAGGATGCGAATGAGCAGAAATTCATCGTGTTGACGTCAATGGTGTGAAGAATTTGTGGCTGTGGTCTAGACTCTGGCGCCTCGTCGAGAGGTAGCTTCTGGCTGAGACGAACCTCATCGTCGCGGCCGAGCTGCCAGACGACCAGCCTGTGATCGCGACCGTGGCTGGGAGAGTGTCAGAGAATCGCACGCTCCGCGGTTCTTCAAAGAGACACTCACGTAATTATACGATCGTATCCCCACGCCTGGATGCCCAGTATGGCGTTCTCGTGCGGTCTCCAGACGACAGTCGGCCGCCTGGTGGTGAGGTCCCAAAGGACGACGAAGCCCTCAGCATCACCGCTGGCCAGACGCTCATTGCCGCGGACGAAGGCAAGGGCATGTACCTGGGCCTTGTGTCCTCGCAGGATGGACTTTGGGTGTGGCGCAGCGTCTCCCATCGCTTCCGAAGTGCGATCACCCTCGTCGGATGGGAGGAGAGGTCGCGACGGTTGATGTGGTGTTGCGGTTGCAGCCTGAACGGGTTTGTTTGATAGCGGAAGGTGGAAAAAACAGCAGCTGCCTATCAAACACCGTGCAGCCGGGAGGATGCACAGTGTGCTACATTTCCAGTGGTGTCAGTTACAGCACCACACTGTTAATTTCGATGCTCTTCACAGTGCGTGCAGTGCTACTGGTCTATCGAGGCAATCCTTCGTCCCAAACAAGTCTCTAGCCCAATTCATTCCCGCTCTGAGGTGAGATTCTAACCCAATGAAACGCATCCCAGGCACCGGGAAAATCCTCACCGTTTTGCTGATGTCTCCGTCTCGCGTCAGACGTCTGGTTCCATCCGCCACGTTGGACAGGATGATGTGAGGCGGCTAGATACCGAGGGAGGCACTTTGCACGTCCAATGAGCCGCTGGGCGTCAGCCGGATATCGCGGAACCAATAGACTGCAAAACAAGTGAAACTGACGAGAACCAGATAAGGGGCCTGTCGAGATACCATGTCGCGAGGGAGGAGCGAAGGGGGAGGACAACAGAGCTCGGCTTCTTGCGAATGACTCCGACGGCAAGAAAGAGGCAACCAGGGTAGACTAAACGGTCCGAGATGAGCAATGGCCAAGCCAGACAATGAAGTCATTTTAGGGTTGGACAGCAGGCATCATGGCATCCACTGGGGTGCCGGCTCTTTTTGACTCTGTACTCACGGTTCAGACGAAGACGAAGGAGCTCACTAAAAATAAGAAACACGCAGCCCCGGATTCGTCCACGGATGGGGATGAGGAATCGAAGCTTTATATCTTATTCTAACGACTTACCGGAACATCAGACGGTAGCCTGATTCCATGGAGTCAGGTACACGGTATCTGCAAGGCAATCTGGAGTTGCACCGTTCGTCCCAGAAATAGACGGGAAAAGCGGGCGAAGCGGCCGAGCGACCGAAGCACCGAAGGAGCCGGTCCGGGTCGGATCCATCATGGGGGCGACGGAGCGTGCTCGGTCCCACGTAAGCTCGAATGGGTAGCACAGATGGGATTCTTCGGAAAGAGATGACTCGACATCTGCAGTCATGTAGGCAAGAACACCCCCAAGTGAAACCTGTTACAGCAGTCTACCAGTTGCATGTCTCTGGATGCGAACGGGCAAATCTTGTGCTGAGACGGGAATGTCAGATTGATAAACACAGAAACCAGGGAAACGCACTGGCTGGTCCGGGACGGGGGCCGGAGGCCGGGGATTGGTAATCAGGCACATGGGAATCGGGCATGGTGTATCCGTATGTGCTGGCGGGCTTCCGCCAAGGGTGCATCTTTTACAATTCCCATCCAACCATCCACGTGAAGCCATGGAACCTTATTGGGCGTGTCCCTGGTGTGTAGGGCAGGCTGGGCAGATTTACGACCTGTACAACCCCAAGACTAGGTCGAGATTTACGGTACCTGCACTTTCCACTTTCTTTCTCAACTGTCTTGCCTCACTAAGCATCTTACCATCCCGGTCTCTAGCGTGCGTCCTAGTCTTCTCTAGTCTTCCCCCAAAGGCCATCCTCCTTACATAATCTCTCTCTCACCTGCATCTCTCGTAAATCTGGACGCGGCAATCTGACTGACACGTGCGACGGCAACATTGGCACGAGAAAAGTCGCCGAAAGACAGAGCCCCCCTTGGCAACATCCTCATTCCCATCCTGTCTCTCTCTCTCTCCATCTCTCTCCACATTAACATAACCCTTAACTCTTACCCGACCAGGCGGGTTCTCGGACCCTTGAGACGGGCATACATCCGTGGTCTGGCACCATTTGTTTTCCTGGTTCCTCGTCTGTGTCTGCCGTGCCGTTAGGGCCCCCAATGGCGTTGGCCCCCGACTATCTCCTATTTCCGGGTCGAGCAGGCATTATGGTGAATCAGTGGCTCAAATTTGACTTCGCTCTGACCTTAGACCGCAGCGTCAAGCCACTCGTGATGGCCCTCCCCCCTTGCCCCGTGCTCTGATGGCCGAGTGATTCATGCCATCAGCGTCTGGCGTCCTCAGCTTACTCAAGCATCTCGTGCCAGCGCCGTTTGCTATTCGCCCAATGTACGAAATCCTCCTTTTTCCTTATTTCTTGTGCGACGCGACGATCCCGGCCGAGCACTGCCATCACGGCTGCCTGCCAGTCGAGATGACTAGCGGGCGGACTCGGATTTCTTGCATGCGGAGACAAGAACAAACAAACAACGATGTTCCATGGCCAACAACTTTACTCGATGGAGACGTTCATCCACCCTCTTGTCAGATCCAGGGTCGACTCCACCTCCTGTTGATGAGCGAACGACACCATCTTTTCGCTCCTCTAGCCCTAAGCTTAAACAGCCTAAATCGATGTTGCTGTTGAGCTGTTCCACTCCAAGTTGTATCCTCCGCAAGTCGTCGGATATTGGCCCGCAAAAGTCCGCAGTACCGGTAGACAGTGGTCACCGGCAGGCGAAGCGGACACACGGCCGCCCTTTACAAATCAAATCAGGCCTCAGCATGCGAGAGAGCTATTCGTCCGAAGTGCGACGAGGCGCCCAGTGCCGTATCTTGTTCTGATGATGTGGCGCGCATCAGACGGGCAACAAGCGCAGCCTTATCCGTCTGCAGTCTTACGCCCCCCAAAAGAAAGTGCCAGTGAAACATCGAGCTATTCCCAAGTGGACGCAAAGTCAACGAACCCAAGGCGCAATCCGCTCGCAAGCGCGCTCCAATTAGTCCACGGATCGACCCCAAAAAGTGCCGTCGGGTCTGACTCCCTCCGCCGCTTAACTCCCTTTCACGCAAACTCCGCCGAGCACCATTTGTTTCTTTGGGCGTCTCGGGGGAATTTGGGATGGATTACCTTATGTTCCCCCTTCTTTCTTCCACCGAGTCGGCGGAACCGGTACTGCAGCAGCTACCCTGCCCGCAGGAGCCCATCAGGATTATCAGACAGGGGCGTTTCTGCCAGCAGGTACCGTAAGATTCCTTGCTGCACGAGACTGGGGACTTGCGTAGGAGAGCCTTAGAAGAAGGGCAAGGGATGCTACGCGGACTTTTCGGAACATTCCAGATCTACGTCCAGTGAGCCGTGTAAGACTGAGATGAGGTGCTGCGCGGCAAGGCATGGGGGGACTCATACTCAAAACCACACATTCACAACACGCGGCACGCGGGCGGAGATTGGATGTCGTGGTTACCAAGCAGCAACGCCCAAGTCATGCTGATAGGCGCTCATCAGGCTCTCTCTCATTCTACCTCTCTACATCGGTCTTCGGTGTATACCCGTCGATAGGGCTTACCAATGACGCCGTCCCAACACACCCGGCCAAGACTCACACGCACACACACACACCCACACCATATTCGTGTTGTACTGTCGTACCGTCCCGGCCTAACGCATCCTTCGTAAATCGGTTTCCCACCATCCACCGCGCCGGGTCTAACATCCCCATTACCGTTATGCTATTGTAACACGGTACCCAAGGCTTAGTCTCTTGCACCATACACGATGAGCCATCGCGTCAAAAATGTCTCCGCCGTGTGAGATGGGATGTGCGAAGCGGAGGATTGGCCCGCCGTCAGCTTGTTCTTGTCTGCATCCAGAGAGTGAGCATCCCAAGGTACTTCCGTCTCTTCCCACTACTGTCCCTCGTCCGGGCGCCGGGTTCAACGTCCCCCCAAAGTCCGGTCTAAAATCGGTGCTCTATCTGCTCATGGCGTTTCTTTCACATACATAAACCCTCCCGGTCTCCCCCCCGGATTCCCGTCTCGGTCCCTCTTGTGGCACGCACTCCAGAGACATTCAACCTTAACCTCGACAAGCTCGACGTCTCTCTCGGCCGAGAATCCAACAACTACGGATCGCCATTCAAAGCGAATTTCATTACACGCCGAGTATCCATCGAGACTACCGTCGCAATGACGTCCACAACCAGCACTCTGGTAACCCCCCGGGACCGCTCACAGCGGGTGGGAAGTGACAAGGAGGGAGAAACCACCAGCCCATCACCATCAGTCCTCGCCGGGGAGGGCACCGTTGAGAAGAAGGAGGAGGCCGGCACCGGGACCGATGAGGAAGCCGGTGAGGTGCAGCCCCAGGAGCCGGCCAACGCCGAGTATCCCTCCGGATTCGCCCTCGGCCTCATCGTCTTCGCCCTCGTTCTCAGCATTTTCCTCATCGCCCTTGATATGACGATTGTCGCAACCGCCATCCCGAAGATCACCGACGAATTCAAGGGTCTCGACCAAGTATCATGGTACGGCGCTGCCTTCTTCATGTGTGTTGCCGCCTTCCAGTCAACATGTAAGTTCCATTGCCTCCAACAGCATCCCTTCTCCCTGAGTTTCACGATACTAACGATACGACAGGGGGCAAGGCTTACAAGTACTTTCCGCTCAAGTGGTCGTTCCTCCTTTCCATCTTCATCTTTGAACTCGGTAGTCTCATCTGCGCCGTCGCCCCCAACTCCGTTGCTCTCATCGTCGGCCGTGCCATCGCGGGTGTAGGCGCGGCAGGTATCGGCTCCGGAGCTTACACGATCATCGGCTTCTCGGCCCCGCCCGACAAACGCCCAACATTCACCGGCATTATCGGTGCTTCGTACGGATTGGCTTCAGTCATCGGCCCCTTGATCGGTGGCGCGTTCACTGACCACGTGAGCTGGAGATGGTGCTTCTACATCAACTTGCCCGTTGGAGGTCTCGGCGCGGCCATCATCCTCTTCTTCTTCCACACGCCACCCCAGGCCGTACCCCAGAAGGCTAGCGCGCTCGAGAAGTTCCTCCAGATGGACCTGATCGGCACCTCCCTGATCATGGGCGGCACCATCGCCTTCCTTCTCGCCCTCCAGTGGGGTGGAAGCACTCACCCGTGGAACTCATCCACCATCATCGGTCTCTTTGTTGGATTCGGGCTGATCATTGTCGCGTTCATCGTCCTGGAATGGTACCAGGGTGAGCGTTCTATGATTGCGCCTCGCCTCATCAAGGATAGGACCATCTACATTTCCTCGGCATATGCCTTCTTCTTCGCCGGCTCGTACTTCGTGCTGGTCTACTACCTCCCAATCTACTTCCAGTCCGTCGACAACGCCACTCCCACGGAGTCCGGTGTGCGCAACCTGCCCATTATCATCGCCGTTACCATTGCCACGATCGCATCCGGTATCTCCATCTCCGCCACGGGTATCTACGCACCAATCATGGTTGTCGGCGGCGCCGTCGCGACGGTCGGTGCCGGCCTCCTGTACACCTTGGACATCGGCACGGGCAGTGACAAGTGGATCGGCTACCAGGTTCTCGCAGGTCTCGCCTGGGGCGCGGCATTCCAGGTTCCCATCATCGCGGTCCAGGGTACAGTCTCCGAGACCGACATGGCGTCCTCTACTGCCATTCTGCTTTGTAAGTAATCCTTTGAACCCCGCAATTGTTCATGGACCTTCATCTAACAACCATCCTAGTCTTCCAAACCGTCGGCGGAGCCTTCTTCGTAGCAGGTGCGCAGTCAGGCTTCCTCGTCACCGTCCTCAAGAAGGTCGCGGTGTACGCCCCCAGCGTTGACCCCAACCTCGTTGCCCTGACCGGCGCCACCGAGATCCGCAACGCCTTCCCAGCCGATGCCGTCCCCGGCATCATCCAAGCCTACATGGACGGTCTGAAGGTGACCTTTGCCATTGCCATCGCCGGCGCAGGTGTCTCATTCCTCATCTCCCTCGGCTCAAGATGGGGCAAGCTCAACACCGCGAACCTCTCTGGTGCCGCTTAAAGAAGCGACACGAGGTGGGAGAAAACGATTTGTGTGTTTAGATAGCTTGCATGTGTTTCCTGTCGTTTACAGATACCAATGTGCCAAATTGTCGGAGGACTTTTATATCTCTCTTAATCATAGACTCTAATAATGGGGGCGCTTTTTGCAAGAGGCGACGGCGTTACTTGGTTACGTTTTCCTGGATTCAGGGGGCCCTGAGCGGCATGCCCTATGACAGTCGCTTGGAAGGAACCAGCTCGACTCTTGATGGCTTATGAGAATAATATCTAGATGTAGAGAATACGAAAGGATGAAGTACATCAATTCGAAGGCTGCCTCGCGCATGGAAACACTGATGACTTGGCAATGAGACCCAATCGTGAGAGGAAAGTATTAGAGAAGGAGAGAAAGGAGCCCTGGGATGAAGGTTGTCGACAGCGACATGCGACTGAGGCAGGATGCGGTGAAGCAAGGTCGAGTGAGTAGAGGAAAGTGAGAATGAGCGTGTACAAGCAAATAAGAGGAAAGGGCAATGCTGGAAGCCGCGCGTGGAACTGGAGGGGCGGCCGTTCCTTGTTTCCAAATCTTGCTCGATTTCGACGTACGAAGAAGGCGTAGACCATTTATCCGTCAGCCAAACTGAGTCTTCCTCGCTTCCAAATCCAGGACACACAGTCGGCTGTGGAGTGTTCATCACGACCACGAGGCAATCGCGCTCGAATGCCTCTTGCCTCATGAAAGCACGACACTGAAGGCAGCCAATCTCGAATGACACCGAGCTGCCTCTACTCAACCCCGGCCACTTCAACCCACCAACTTCTTTTCTTCCGCAACATTCAGCCTGTGTTCAACTACTAAAGCTTTCCAGCTATTTGACTACAAGGTCAACTTCACGATTACTTTTGGAACCAGACCGCGCTTTTTGGAGTCTACCATTGATCGATTCTTCTCTGTCCATCATCCATCTCAATCACCGTTTCACCTTACCCTTAACCTCCGTGGTCCTGGCCATTCGAGTATCACAACACAATTACCCCACCATGTCACATTACGAGCCTGAAGACGACAATGTATTCAGACACTTTTGCACCAGATGTAACGACGCCTGGGACCTCTATGCTGAAGGCAAACTTGACGAAGCCACTGCCATGGCCGAAGCTACACTCCGGGAGGAGCCGCAACCACTCTCTACTCACAAGGCCCTCTTACACGTGCTCCTCTCCAGGTCTAAAGACAGTACTAAGGCTCTTAAGAACGCCCAAAAGGCAGTCGACCTCTACCGGTTTATCATGAAGGACAGCGACAAGGCTTCCACGTCCTCGAATCACGTCAAGTTTCACATTGGAATCAACCTTAGGCGCGCGGAGGGAGATCTCCAGTTGCTCATCGACCAACAGCGACTGTAAGTCACCAAACCATCATCTATTTCCCTCGAAACTTTCCTTCTACTGACACTTTCTGCAGAGAGAGACTCTCTACGGTCACCCTCGAGGATAAGCAGTCAGAGCCGGATGAGAGTCAAGACGACGTCGAACAAGAAGACAACGACAGCCAAGAAGAGATGGACCTCGTGGGCCGACTGCTTATGGAACTGTCAGACAAGGCGAGAAGTCCCACACCGACCCCCCCACCGACTAGTCCGACTGTCAAAAGCGAGTCCTCCACACCGTCATGATTGTGCTTACCTCTCTCCGCACCAGCCCGTCCACCTGCGACAACACCAGAAAGAAAGAAAGGCCGTGGAAAGAGATAGAAGGTCCGCAAGAGATGTATTCCCGGCTAGGAAGCAGTGAGGTTGTTTGTAAAAAGAAAGTCATAAGGGCGAGAGCCTGGTCGCTCCGACAGTAGTCTTACGCTCACCATAGAGCTGAATTGATGAATTCCTTAGCTTGCAATTTCTTACAAGGCATCCAGCGTATGATCATAGTAACATGATCCTCTAACCTTTTCTTTCGCAGTTTAACGCCTGGATGCGCACCTTTTTGGCTGACATATTACTCTTACGGGGAAATATATTGGCTCCGTAGTAGAAGCTCATGTGGCGGTGGAAGCACTGCAGACATCTCCGCCCCGGGAACGTACTCGCTGCAGAAAATGAACGACAAGGCTAGTAGCTTTAAGTGTTACAAGACCTAGTCCGCTTCATGTTCCAGAGAGCTGCCGAAGGAATTATGGGGGGATTCTCGGTCTCGCAACACGGAGTAAGGGCACGCGAATAGTAGTGGCTGCGCTTGTTAGTCGAGAAATTTGAGACGAGACGAACGAGGGTGGTATCAAAGATTGTATATAACAGCCCGGCAGCACCACATTTACCATAAAGATCATGCAAAAAGCTCCTGCGTTCTCCGCTTGTTCTCTCCAGAAGCAGACACCCCCGGCACCGGCTCGACTACATACTCAACCTCCTTATGAATACCCCTCACCGGCCGCAACTCCGTCTCGCTATCCAGCACCGAGCCATCGCTCTCCCCGCCGTTCAAGCGCTCCCCTCCCCTCTGCCACCGCCTGGACCTCAACGACATGCCCGACCCGCCGATGGTCTGGACAGCGTACTTGGACGGCGCCTGCCGCGTTGCGTTGCGGTTCTTGCTCGGCAGGAACCGGAACGCGGGCAGTGTGGCGACGATGATGCTGACGGTGGACTCGACGTGGCTCCACATGCTCAGGAGCACCGGCCCGTTGGCGACGGTCGTGGGGTCTTTTGCGGTGTCGCTTGTGGCTTTGGTGACCTGTACGAGGCGGACGAGGGCGAAGGCGATGATGATTGCGCCGAGGGAGAAGAGCACGACGAGGCCGAGTTTGTGGGTGCGGGATGTGGTGAGTTTGCGGAGGAGGTTGAGGGGGAGGATCATGACTGGTTGGCGCGGGTTTGGGTTAGTTGATGAGGAGAGGGACGGTGAGAGGTGGACTGACTGAAGATGTCGGCGGCGATGTCGGCGCTTGTTGCGAATTTGATGGAGGCGTCGGCCCGTACGAGGTCTTCTGGGGCACTGCATCCAGCTGGGTTTCCAGAATGTCAGTATGCTTCGCTGGTGATATCCATGAATCATATGTGGCTTACTTGTGCTCCAGTACTTTTCCAAGGGCGTGCAAGTCAAGAAGTTGGACAGCACGCAGGCGAGATACAGCAACAGAACTGCAGTAAAACACACCCACCACGCCCGGATGTAGTTGGGCAACCCGATGATGAGCCGCCGGACGAAAAAGAGGATTGAGAACTTGGCTACAGAAATTTGGGATCAGCTTGATATCGCGGGAGATATATCGAGAACTCGAAAGCTCCTACCAGCCCACAGTGTCGTCCAGAAGAGGAGCATCTGGGAAAACATCATCTTGAGCGACGCAACGGTCCTCGCCATGAACTCATCCACCGGTAATGGCAGAGGAGTCAAGGGGTCCTTGGCCGCGGCCTTGGTGTACTCTCCAGAGAGATAGAAATGTGGCAGCATGCTGGTAATGACAGCGCTCAGAGCCGTCAACGTGGCAAGCCCAGCGAAGATGAAGTAGTCATCCGCGTGAAGCCGTCGCTGCAGCATCCACTGAGAGGTGCCGCGGAAGATAGTCATGCCAAGGGCGACGAACCACGACACCCAGATGAGGATCTGGAGAGAGTCGCGTTAGCACCGTGTTATCCGAGCAACCGATGCAACGGAGGGTAAGACGGGTCCCGGAGATCAGCTACCGTGGTACCCGGGCGGGTCTCCGGAGAAGCGGGGGTCGCAATCGGGTTGTCTTACCATCATCTCGGTGAAGCCAAGCACTTGTGCCGCCATGATGTCAGCCAGTCGAAGCGCCGTCCGTCTCCCGGCGGCACAGTTCGTGACGAATGTCTTTCGTTCCACAATGATGTCGGGACGTGGCGCAGAAAAACGCTCGGAAGAGTGCGACGAACCGGACATATAGACACAGAGGAAAGCCTCTCTAGTTTCTACCCTTTGTCCTCCCATTTCGAATCCTCCCCGCTCCGACCTGCTAGATCAAGCCATCTGCGCCGGAGCGCCACTGGTTTCGTCTCCTGCAGACTCGCAGGGACCAGAGAGCAGAAAAGAAGAAAGAAAAATCCTTCAACGGCGGATAGACCGGCTGCAATCGAAGGGATCGCAACCGAGGCAGCTGTCGCTTTCCCACGTTGAAGATGCTAGCCCGAGTTCAGTCGTGGGGACGGGGGGTATGCAAGGATGTCTTGGTGGTGACCGGGGTCGTCCGCCACCAACACCAACCAGGAAACCTCATCTCGGGTCTGCGAGGGATGCAGACAGCGTGCCAATGGGAGCGTCGCCAGATGAAGCCACTACTGCAGGTTGCAGCCGACCATGGACATTCCTTCGCTAACGACATTTTGCTGCAGGTTCATGGGGACCCTGGATCGTCCCGGTGAGGTTTAATATACTTCGTTCGCCACGACGGGCAGGACGTGGGAAAATCCAGAATGAGAGATAAATCTGCTCCTGCAACCATTGCATCTCTGAG
This sequence comes from Colletotrichum sp. SAR11_59, assembly GCA_025328345.1. NCBI lineage: Eukaryota > Fungi > Ascomycota > Sordariomycetes > Glomerellales > Glomerellaceae > Colletotrichum > Colletotrichum sp. SAR11_59. Next base: position 94,820 of record JAKMXC010000113.1, on the reverse strand, counting down.
GCTTTCGCGACGTGAATCCTCCCTGCCAAGTGTGACCCGTCGAGTCTGCAGCCATGGTTCGCGTGTCATTTTTCGCGGCCGCTTTTGCAGCTTGCGCTTCGTTTCACGGCGCCACGGCCGTTGAGACGACTGCCACGACTTCAGCCGTTGTCGCTAGCCTGCCCGGCTCCGAGAAGGTTGCCTGCTCGGTGCTGGGCAAGAAGTACCCCGCGCAGACATTCTTCAACGGGTCTGCTGGATATACCTACGAGACACAGACGCAGTATTGGTCGGCCACGGCGTACAACAGCCCGGCATGCGTATTTGTTCCTCAGAATGCGCAGCAGGTCTCTTTCGCCGTCACGACTCTGACGTTGAGCTTGACCAAATTCGCGCTCCGCAGCGGCGGACACATGCCGGTTGTGGGCTACAATAGCATTGGCTCCTCGGGCGTTCTGCTATCGACCTCGAACCTCACTACGCTCGCCGTGTCTGATGACAAGGCGACCGTTTCCGCGGGCGCCGGACACAGGTGGAGAGACGTGTACTCATACCTCCAGCCCTTCGGCCTGGCGGTGGTCGGGGGTCGCATCGGCGGCGTCGGCGTCTCGGGTCTGCTTCTCGGCGGCGGAATCTCGTTCTACTCGAACCAGTACGGCTTCGCGGCCGACAACGTGGTGCGCTACCAGGCAGTCTTGGCCAGCGGCCTCGTCGTCGAAGCCACTGCGACCAACGCGTACTCGGACCTGTACTGGGCGCTCAAGGGCGGCGGCAACTCCTTCGCCATCGTCACCCGCTTCGACCTCAAGACCGTCACATCGCCCAAGGTCTGGGTCGGCATCTCGCAGTACGCCCAGAGCGACAGCTCAAAGTACCTCGATGCCGTGTACAACTTTGGCAAGTATGGTTCCGCAGACGGCAAGGCGGCCATCATCCCGACAATCCTGACCTATCCGTCGTACAACATCACCGCCTACGCCGCGGCGAGATTCTACGACTCTGAGACTGCGCCTGTCACGGCGTTTGAGAACTTCACCTCGCCTGTCCTTGCGCCCGTGGCCGACTCGTATGCTTTGCAGCCCCTCGCGGAGTATGTCAGCGCGGTTGATGCTCTTCAGCCCACTGGACTTCGCCAAGAGCAAGTTACCCCTCGGAGAATAACCAGAATATCAGGCTAACACGTCCACACAGATTCCGCGTCTTGTCGCTGGTTGTCAACCGCGAGGCCGTTGACCTCGTCCACGACTCTTTCATTGCGGCCGCCACGTCCAAGCTCTCGTCCATAGTTGGCCTGTCAGCATCAATCACCTTCCAGCCCATCACCAAAGAGTTCATCGAGCAGGGCATCAGCCGCGGCGGGCCCAACCCGCAGGGCGTGGACCCTGCCAAGGCGCCGTACTTCTGGGTCGTCGAGAACCTGTCCTGGCAAGATGCCAAGGACGACGCGGCGGCGCGCGGTTTCGCGGAGACCGTCACTGCTGATATCGAAGCTGCTCTCGAGGCCAAGGGCGTGTCTGGTGGGTATCTGTACCTGAACGACGCGGGCAAGGGCCAGCGCATCTTCCAGACTTACCCGGCTGCGAATCTTGCGAGACTCAAAGCCGTTCGAACAAAGTACGACCCACTCAGGATCTACACAAATCTTCTTGTCGGTGGCTGGAAGGTCCTGGATGCTTGAGGAACCAGCGCATGGTATATATGGAATGAGGAACACGTCCGTCAGTTGATATTGACCTGCACATATTCCGCGGTGTTGCCTGTGCATGTCTAGTTTAATGTAATATATCGTTGTAATCAGTAGTGAAGAGATACCTCGTTGAAATTGCTCGTGGCCCCTCTCAACGATTGGGAATGATCAAGATCCGCAATCAGTCCATCTTCATTTCGTCGCATCAACACATGCTTGCAGAAAGATTTTGCGTCGCTGTCAATTGACCTTTTGAACTCCATTCTATTTAAATTCGCTCTAAATATCAGTAATATGCCATGCCACCTATGCGCCAGTAACCTTAACACTGCCATCCTCCATACCAAAGTACGCCGCGACTGGCTTCTGCGCAAGACCAAACTTGCCGGCCTGGGCCGCCTGCAGCCCGTTGAGGCCGTGGAAGATGCCGATCTCGACAATGCCGGGGATCAGCAACAGCTCCTTGGCCAGCGCCGAAACCTCCCACGCGCCAGCGGCGTTACGGCTGGCGCCGGCCTCGACGTCCGAGGGCAGGAGGAGCTGGGGGAACGGCGCGTCGATGATCCACATGCCGTTGTCGGTGACGGCCTCGCCGGCCTTGGCAGGCAGACCCGGGCGGACGATTGGCTTGATGGAGCCGAGGTCCGTGAGACGGTCCAGGACATCCGGGGCGGACATGGGGAGGACCTCGATGGGGATGGCCCTCCAGTTGGTGAGTAGCCTCTGAGAGAGCTTGCGGTAGTCTGCGGATCTCTCGTCAGCTCGTCTGCGTTCACACTTTTTCGCTCGGACCTCCACCCGAGGCGTTTCCCGTAAAAGACTCACCAGCAACAACGACAAACTTCTTGGCGGCAATGGCGACAAGCTTCTCCTGCAACAAGCAGGCACCGCCGCCCTTGATGCAGTTCAGGTCGGCGTCGACCTCGTCTGCACCGTCGAAAGCAACATCCAGGGCGACGAGCTTGCCGTCGGGGCCCAGCGGCCTCTCGTCGAGGTTGCACAGGCGCAGACCGGCGGCGCGGATGAGACCCTTGGACTGGCTGCCGGTGGGGAAGAAGGTCATGTTGGACCAGAAGGAGGGGCCCTTTGCGGCGATGGCGTCGACGACGTAGACGACGGTGCTGCCGGAGCCGATGCCGACGAAGCGGGCCGACGCGTCGAGGTGCTCATCGACGGCACGGTAGGCGGCGGCCTTCTTGGCCGACTCGACGAGGGATACTGCGGAGGACATGGCGCGGGCGTAGTAAAGTTTTGGTGTGACGGTGGTGCTTGTGCGGGGTGGTGAGAAGGGTGAGAGGAGTGGTGAAGTTGTACGAGAGCAGGACTGGCGGAGGGACGAGATGGTTGATCTTATTAATGAAGATGCTCTGCTGCAGGAGGTGAACATGGGGTCGGCCAGAAGAAGAGGCTTTGACGGGATGGGGTGGTGGTGTTAGAGTGGGATGAGCCATAAAGCTTTCTCCGGTTGCCGGGCTTACTCATGAATCGCGACGGGTAGTGGATTCCGATGCGGATGCTGACGGCTGGCCGCAGATGGCAGCTGTATCTGCCTCCAGTACCTCGAGACGAGGACGGTGAGATTTTGCGCCATGCCTGAGCTGGATGCTATTAAATTTGGGAGCCAATTGGGTTGACCGATCGCTCTGTAACCAATTCTGTCAGCTGTTTGGCGTTGTGGAAAATGCTGAAGCTGTATCTACCTCCAATTGACCGCGTCCTCGGTGAGTCTCGGTCGGCAGCTCCCTCACCGAGCACCCCTCCTACACCGACCGCGGGGCATTTTCTCAGATGGCAGGACCACTTCTTCACCCCACCTATGACGTATCTGCCGACTTTTTCATGGACGCAAAACCCACCGTTGTAATGCCCGTCACCTTCTGAAATCGTCTCAAGACGGAAGCGCCGAATCAGACCGAGAGCTCGGCGGGCCAGTGAGCGTTCCGGGAGCCACCGGCGTGCTTCCGGTGGACCTCCGGTGGACCAGGGAAAAAGTCTGTACGTGAGATGTTATCAGGGAAATCCCTCGCGCCCATCGCGGCAAGTAAGAAACTTGGCTGCTTGCCGACGTCACTCTTTGAGTCTACTCAGTGCATGCAGCTGGCCAATGGACGGGCCGATAATTATCAACTGGGTAGGTAGACATCGAGGTTCAGACGCAGCTCAATTTGATTACATGAGTCGCTCATTGACTTGGATGGCGGCTAACAATAAGACGACAATCCGATTAGTGCTATCTTGATAAAGAGTACGTTTCTGATATCTCTCGTCTCCCCAATAATGTTGTAGTAGACCACCAAACACCGAATGAGACTGCTATACCGTAGTAATAAGACCACGAGTGTCATCGGGACAAACGGATACAACATGGGCAAGAATCTTGCTCGCCGCAACTTGAGGCGATAAATGAGACACGTCGATCCGTAATCGATGAGGGTGTCCCTCAAAGTCGTGCAGGTCTTCGCCGGCCCGGAACATTCTCAAAAGCTCAGTGTCAATCAACTTCCCTTCCGCCTGTCGGCCACCTTCGATCAGTCGGCCCAAGTTGGCCTGTTCGTCGCAATCTAGCGTAATGGGGATAAATTCGCAACCTCGTCTATCGGCACAGTCCTTATACTCCTGACAGACAGCTGTTCCTGCTTCGTTGGCCGTTTGTGCGTCTGTGAAGACGTAGAGCGTTGAGTATGTAGATGGCTCATGAATGAGCGACTCCAAAATCGCTGAGCGGATGCGTCGACGGAGATTTTGATAGCCCGGCTGATCCCGGCTCAATACGGCCTCGGCAGGGTTTATGAGGAGATGGTTATGCACCAGCTTAATTTTATCGCCGGTGGTGTCGAGAACTTTAGCAATAGTCAGCTTGCCTGTGAAGCCGTTGATATAGACTATCGGGCGAGGTTTTGACGGAATGGCTATTATGAAATTCAATCTGGTATTGAACGGGCGAAATTAGCGATTAACTGTATCTCTGACTCAAAAGTAATTATCAGGAAAACAGTTTTATGTGTGAATTTTATGAGGCACAACGGCAAGTCAGCTCCGACGTTATGAGTCACGCTTCACATATGACTCCTATTCACGATTGTACTAAGTCCGAAATCACCCTAACGCCAGAAAATAATAACTGATCTAGTCTGCACGGTCACCAAAACGGTAACGTCTGATGAGCTTCGGTTTGTGGATGGCTATAAGGCGGCGCTGGTAACCATGTACCCATCGAAGCTTAACGGAGACACCATCAACGTTATTCGGTTCTCGGCTCAGTTGCAAGAGATGATGCAGAACATGCTGGCAGACACATACTAGGAAACCCAGCAGTAAGAGACTAGTCACCCTTGTCGTCTTACGAACACACACAAGCCACATGTTCCTCAGCAGCCACCAGGGTATGTCAACAAGCATATCCTCCTGTGGCTTTACCGAACATGTGTGCAAAAGGATCTTCTCAGGGTCCCTGGCCATGTTTCCTCTTTAAACATTGCTAAGATTCCCCGTCTTTTGCTTGCTTTTTTCGGGTTCTCGGGGGCCACGAGGTCTCGATGTCAATACACGCGGAAGTTTCAGCTGTGATTCCTTCTCGCACGTGGTAGCAGTCGCCGACTCGCCTAAATTGTCGGTGGAATGTCAGGACTGGTAATCTCATACTGATTCATTTCATCTGTCAAAATTCCAACACGCTGGATGACAGACCACCCGAACATTCGGCACGTCTCCGCTTCCATGGATCATGCACGGTCGTTTCGGTTATCTATACATCTCATGATCCTTTCGTTCCATTTCTAAACCGGTGGCCTCACGGACTCGACTGTTGCGCTTCTCGAATCGGATTCGAGAGAAGACGAGCAACAGTGACATCGTCTGCTCAAACTGATGAACCCTTCACGACTTCAGCCAGGAGCACAGGGACGACCTGTGAGTCGCACATCCCCCAAGAACCAGTCTCCAGAACTCAAGATGCGACTCTGCATCGCGCAGCCATGTCGCACCACCCCTGGCCAGTCGATATGCCAGGAATCTTATCTCACATGAGGCAGGCACGGTCAAATACGACCCTATTCTACGTTTGTCCATGGAGGTGTTGCTGAGGATGACACTCTGCTCTCCGTCACCCTTGTCTGGGGCCAACAGCGCGACAGCGTTGCTAGTTCTGCGCGTGGTACCAGCACCCCAGCGGTGATCTTGCATGTTTGTTTCCCTGAAACTAGTTTCCACAGCAGCTAGATGAAGCCAGATGCTGCTACGTCTGCGCAGATGTGCAGCATCGATCAACAGCACCAGCGCGGATCATTGATGTGAGGGATATTCACCATGATGACACCGGGACGACAGTAGGCCGTCCTTATCCGCAGCTATAATTGATGTGACCACTTGACTGTGATAAACTCAAGAACATTTCTGGTCTTCAACATGAACCTGATGCAGTGTGGCGCTCCGGCGCCGGTCTGGCCAGACAGAAGTGACAAGGGGAATCAACGGGAAGAACCCAGCCGGGCAGGGCTATTAGCTTGGCTATCACTGCAAACAAAACACGTATAGTATAGGCCAGGCCTGTGGAAGAATACTCACTGCTCTCGGCCGGTGTCTCTATCAACCACATATTAAACTCAGTTCGGCGGAGAAGGAGAGGCCTCCTCCGCTGATGATCGACCGGAACGTGTTTATCGGCGGGGTACATGACACGCGCCATAGCCGCTCTCGCCGTCGTCGCCGTGATCATGGCATTGCTTCAACCGTCAAGGTGGGCAGTTTCGAGGAGGCCTAGATTGACAAAGTGACGTTGGCGAGCCCGGCCGGATGACGATCCAGTGGACGCGGAGGAAGAAATCCCCACCGAACGTCTCGAGTCATGCAGCTGAGCGTGGCTGAGGGCGATTCCCATGAGCGAATCGCATCTCGCCGTTCCCCTGAAGAGAACCACTTTTATCCGTCTGGGACACTTGACGGGCCTGTCGTCCAGCCTTACGGAATTGGCTTCCAGGTGTCAGAGAAGGGCCAAGGGGGCACGACTTGGCTGTGATTGGGAGGCCGTGTTTATTCCGTGGATGAATAACTGCTTTCCAAGAGACTGTCAAGTCTGAAGCGGGAACAGCATCATGGATCAATCCCAGACAGTCTCGACATGTCAAAAGTTCTTGGCTACCGATTGGCTCATGAGAAGGCCATCTCGGAACTCTGCGCTTCCTTAACTTTATGGTTTAGCTTGACAGCTTTCCAAGAGCCAATCGCAATCAACATCGGGAACAAGGGGATCCATACCCATCACCATGACACCTCCCCGCAAACAGCCGCCAGAAGACAGCATGTCCCAGCTAAATGTTTACATTTTTAGGGCACAAGATGTCTATTAAGACGCTGTGTTAAGTTCAGTCAGCGCTTAGAAAAGACGGTGGCATCCCGTCCCGCGTTGCGCACGAACCTCCTCTCCCCATTGACATTGATGACTGTCGTGATTAAGCTGAGGATGGGGCTATATTAGCTATATCTGACCCTGGGCGACGGGCTGTGCAATTTTCGTGATCTCCAGGCGATCTGACGCTGCAACATGGCCTCCTGGACGTTCTGGTTAGCGAATCGCATTTCAGCGGATGCACACTTGTTCCGCCGTCTCCCCTCATTTCCCCAACTGTTCGTGCCACGAGATCCTTGGCATCGACGCACCTAACGCCGATGTCAAATGGCTGACAATTGAAACGGTCGGCCGGTTGTCCCTAGATAGGGAATAGATCTGCTGAGATCTCAAAAGTCTAACGCATTTGCCGAGAGAGGAAGAGGGCGACGCCTCTCTCATGTGGGCCCTGCCATTATTCCGCCGTCGTCAGGCCGTTTATGGCCCGGTTCACACTCTCGCCGGATGCCATGCATCCATCACCAACCCCCAGGCGTTTTGGAGGGTAGGCGCCGACGTTGCATTCCGACACGAGCTATACCACCTTGTTTATATGACTTGCATACGGTGACGGGTGACGGGTGATGGATGGTGGGAAAGCCCAGATCGTGAGATACATAAACGCCAGCGTCGATCCGGTTCTCGCCAAGATCGCTTCTTCTGCTTCTCTCCAGATCACGGTTCACAATCTTCTCGGCGGCTTTCTGATTTTCTTCAAACCATTTCTTATCATTCAATTCTCTGTCTGCAGGTATCAGGCGCCATGGAGTCTTATCTCGAGGAAACCTCCTACACTTTCTTCCCCAGCGTCGACGGCAACATGGGATACACCTTTGACTCCCAGTTCATTCCTTACCCTTCTGGTGACAGCCTCGACAGCTTTCTGTACCCTTTCTCATTCCAAACATGCCAGCAACCAATGTCGATGATGGCCACCAGCCCAACACTCTCAATGGACTCGGACTGCACACTCAACACCGCCTATGCCACGCCCTCTCCTCCCCCGGATTTCTCGCCTGTCCCCAGCGAGCAATTCGACTTTGCCCCATCTCCCAGCAGCGTGACCACATCACCGAGCTCACCTCCCAAGGAGCCAGAGGTCGACAGCTGGGGTCCTTCGGATCTCCATCAGATGGGCTACCTCGATGTCGCCGGAAACTGGCGTTGCCGTTACGCAGGGTGCTGCTCGTCGCGCGTCTTTCTTAGAGCTTGTGATCTGCGAAAGCATTTTCGGGGCCACGCAAAGTACTTCTTCTGCACCGAGAAGCGTTGCCAGCAAGCAGGCGTCGGCTTCGCGACTCGCAAGGACTTCCAGCGACATATGGGGTCTCACAAGCCCGCAGTCCGGTGTCTCCACCCAGCTTGCGACAGAATCTTCAGTCGCAAGGACAATATGGTATGCGTTAGTCTCGCCCTGTTATTTGCAGCAAATACTAACATGAGAACAGAGGGAACATTACAAGAAGATTCACCAACGGTTAAGAAACAACTTGTTTCCTCGGCGATGCCGTAAGACCATGCAGAGCGAGCCTCAGCAGGCCGTTTCTCCGGCATCGACCTGCTCAAGCTGCACGATGTATCCTTGAATTGAAATTTTCTGGGTGAAGTCTAGCGGCGATAGTAGACTTTTGCGACAGTACGATTGTTGCAAATAATGTGTTATGCGGCGATGTTGATGATTTTCACGTCAAGCCTGTCTTTTATGAGCGAACATAGATACTAGGATTCCCTTCTAAGAGGCGAACCACTCTTTTAATTCCATATATATATATTGCAAGACATCCTAGGAATCTTGGCGTGATTGTTAAGACGAACGAAGGGATACCTGAGAGAAGCCATCCATGACTCCATGCATGACTCCACGCCTTCGTCAGTACCTTAAGCTCGGAAGATGCCCAGAAAATTCCCCAACTGATGCACAAATGGGGCTTTTGACCTAAAACATTGTAAAATAAATTCTAAATAACCTGTCTGCGCCTATACTACCGCGAAACAACGGCTTACAAACTCATGTGCGCAGCAATCAGTTGGCGGACAACGATGATATCCTCTGGGTCTCATCGGAAGTCGGAATCCGAGAACTCACGGGAAAGGACGCCATTGGTTCATTTACGAGATGAAATTGCACCATGCCAGACCTCCGAAACTTTGAACTCGAAAAATTCCCGGTTTGGGTAATTTTCTAGACGGTGGGATGAAGGAAATGTCAAGAATGTCGAGCTGATCGTGTGCACTCGGAGGCCGTAAGAACCGGCGACCGAGAACTAATATCCACAACTCGGAAAAGTGGTATTTGATGAACCTGGTTAAAAGAACTGTAGAGGTATCGTTCTCATACGCCGTCAGAGAAGGGAAAACCTTCGATGGTGGTATATATACATACTACCTTTGATACGATGCTCCCCGACCAGTATTCCAAGTAATCTCATTCATACGAGAGACAACAAGGAGCCTCACTTACAAGTCTATTGGGAAAACCAAGATGACCAATGCTGATGTCACCATCGTCGGAGTCGGCAACATCGGTGCCGCCATGGTCAGTACCTGGCTTGACTCTGGGTTGAAGGTAGCAATGTGGAACCGCAACATCGATCGACCAAAAATCGCGAAGCTTGTCGAAAGGGGTGCAATGCTTGAGCCAAACATCAACGAAGCAATACATAGTAGCGATACAATTGTCTTATGCGTCTCAACTTACGATAACATCGACGAAGTTCTATCGCCCATTTTACCCCTCAAAGGAACCGAGAGAAGCATCACGGTCATCAACATTACCACCGGCACGTCCGAGCAAGCCCGGCAAATGGAGACACGTCTTAAATCCAACGGCATTGCTAAATATTTTGACGGCGCAATCATGGTCACTCCCGAGCTGATTGGCACGATCCACTCGTCCATGTTCTTCAGCGGAGAAAACGAAGCCGAATTCGAAAGAATCTCGGGGATTCTCAGGCCACTTGGAAGCTCTCATTATGTCGCCCAAGACTCCGGCGCAGCAAGCCTCTGGGATATTGCGGCCCTTGCAGCCATGTACGGCATGTATTCCGGAGCAATTGTTGCGCTGAATGTGCTCAAGCGGCAGCGGCCCGATGATGCGGCGGCAGAGTCACCATCGACTGAAGCCCCGATGAAGAAGATTGTGCTCCCTCTCCTCTCAACACTTCTGCCGCACCTAGTCAATTTGTCAAGAGCCTTGGATAAGGAGGACTGGAACGAGAACTTTGGAAATCCGGCCTCGATGCAGTTGAAGGGGTTGCAGACCATCTTGACAACCTTGCGAGAGGAGAAGGTCAACGCAGACGGACTCAGTTGATTTACCGAATGATGCAGCGAGTGGTGCAAGAAAAAGGCGAGGATGCGGGATTAGCTGTCATGGGAACCTATTTACTAGAATAAATAGAAATACTGCAATTTAAGGAAAGTTGAGTCGCATGCCCGATGTTTGGTTGGAATTGGCATCGTGTGTCCTGATGTATTGGTGAAGGCGCAGCCGGAGTGGGCAACTGTTGTCATCGGTAGGGCGACTCAAGACAGGATGACTGTCACCAAAATGGCATTTCGAAAGTCTAATGCTGCGATGTCTACAGAGACTTGTTAAGCTATGTAGCTTCTGCGAATACGAATGCTTCCAGAGTTCAAACTGAACCGAGTCCGACAGCGTTATACGACAAACATGACCCAAATCTCTATGAAACATTGCGGTTTTGTGCTCAAAATCAACTGAGCTTTCAAGATATGCTAAAAGATTTTACTATTTCTTTGTTTTGTTTTGGGGCAACGCAGTTTGTGGTTTCAGTATGCTTGGGTGGGCGCAAGTGAGATTATGATTGTGTGGGTGAAAGCCCCCTTACTTTGATGATGATTAGGACATCGCTCTCTAACTCGTTTATCAGTAGTATATTCACCTTTACGTCATTCCTTTTATACCGCGAGTGTTTCAATGCGATTATTTGAGGTGCTGCTTCTCTTGCAAGCGAGACCAATATCGGTTTGGACACACATTTGAGCCAAACAAAACATACGGTTGGAAGCCCTGCGTGCATTTCAGTGAAATCGCTGGAATGTGCTTCTTTTATGCGCTTTGGCATTCGCCCTAGCACACTTGCCATATTTCTAATTCCTGACAAGCTCCCGGAACTTGGTGTGCTTGCTTTGGGTCGTTGTCTAGTGACTCATTCCAAGTTCATCCATCTCCGAGCAACTATAAATGAGCAGGTAGTGTTTAAGGTGACTGACAGAATGGAGGTAGACAATGGAATTGTAGACCACGGGGATGAAACGACGAGTTGAAGTTGAGTGGCATGAAGCTTTGCTCGGCATTCCATTTCCTTGTTATTTGAGATGTTGACAGGAGTATCTCACCACCAGATTCCAGCCATGCTCTCTTTCTATCAAAATATTAATGCCACAATGGAAAAAACTACTTTGCTGCGGTGTGACATCACAACCATGGCTTCATTATGATTGGTCCCCTTCATTCACTCGTTGGGCTAATCACGCCTGTATCAGAAGTGAGTCCGACGTGTCTAATCATACGTTGATTTCCACGCCCGCCTGAAAACAAGAATGTGGCTACTTCTGTGGCATGAAGATGTCATAGAATCACACTTACTCACCTTTCTGACTCTGTCTTTGGTTGTTACTCTAGGCGCACTTACGAGAATACCTTCAATTTGGCTGCTTGGCATCATCTTGAAGCCATGAAGTTCGATTCTTATGTCGTTCGACGCATTTTAGTATCTTTATTTGCCCCATACCGCCAACAGAGAGATCTATGGACCTTGTATATACGTCTCATATCCGCATTCTAAGTTAACTGATCTCATATTGAACATAAAGTAGAACATATGCGTCCATTTACTTTTTTGTTTGAACTCTTACGATCGGCCGGGTATACTAAAGCAGTTCATTCGACATGATTTTCACAATCGGACGAAGTCGGGCCCTATATCATAGCTACTCGATGATCAGGATTCTTCTAGAGCAGTAGGGGTGTCAAGGATTTGGAGAGCGCCAGGCTTTGATACGAATCGTGAGAGACGACGGGAAAAAGCACCCAAAAAAATGACCCCAAAACCTTCAAACTTATCAGGAAGAGATAATGATTGTGAATCCTGCGAATCTATGCGTATTTCTATGAATGACTCTGGTTCCCTTTAATATCATTGAGAGCCCAACAAAACTTTGAACAGGGAGCAAGCAATAACTGTTGAATTGATTAAGTTTCTGGAGTCATAGAACTTATAAATGTCATGCTGAAAAACTGTGAACTGCTCACAAACGGTATCAGAAGAAGCTTCTTGATGATGCCAGACTACACTATTGGTGCTCATGCTTTCTTCTACGCAAGCAACAACCTTTATTTTCGCACTCTTAGTTCTTGTACTTAGGAGAGACCTCTGCCATCTGCCTCTTGTGCTCTCCCTTCTCCACCATGTCCTTGATAGCCTCGTCGGCAACCTTCATGGCCTGAACTCCAGCCGGTGCTCCGCAGTACACAGTAGCCTGAAGAATTGCCTCCTGAATCTCGACTTCAGTGAGTCCATTTCTGATGGCTCCTCGAATATGAATGCCAAACTCAGCCCAGCTCTTCAATGCAATGAGCATTCCGATATCTACAGATGGTTAGCGACAGCTTTCAACTGGGTCTCAAGTCGCTCACTTAACAGGCTTCGCTGCTTGCGCTCCAGGCCTGGGCGGGACCAAATGTTTCCCCAAGCCCATCTGTCAAACACGCATCAGCTCAATAAAACGAAAATGACAGTCTGGAGCGGTCTCTTACTCGGTGATGAGCTCCTGCTGGGCAAAAGCAAACTCGCTGGAGCCATTTCGCATGGCATTATCGACGTAGCTCTCCCCGACTACCTCACGGCGGTTCTTCAAGCCCTGCTCCCACAACTCGGCACGTAGTTTATCGGTGTTCTCGGACGACATTTCGCTGATTGGTATCTAGTCTGTTTCTGTACTGAGGAGGGGCTCACGGTCAGTCGAGAGATGGTTTTGTGGGTTGTAGAATAGCTGGTGTGAAAATGGGTATGAAATAGAAGAGACGTCTTGTTATTCCGGATTCGGCACAGCCACGTGCTAATTGAGGGGTCATTTGGGACCTTAGCTGGAGAGAGTTTTGGCGTTCCGATCCGCAACCGGGGGAAAAATGTACACCCCGCGTTACCCCGATGTTCCGCACGGAAATGTGGGACTATCCCGATGGTATTCCGAAAAGAATGCAATCAGTTTAAATCAAACGATTTTATTATGAAATGAAGTCACAATTCGGCCTGCATGACACAGTGGTAGGTATTTTAACTTCTGTCGCAATTGATTGTCTGGTTTTAATCCAGAATTGGTTCTCGAAAGGTCTTGACTACCTCACTACCTGACGTTGTCCAGAATATCTGGCCTCTATTCTTGAACAAGACTTCAAACCCAGAAGCTCTGATTTTAGCTTTCCGTCTCGCTTCTGAATTCTCTACATATTACAATCTGTAGCATGTAATGTTGCTTAAGTTTTCTTCATTTCCGACACTCGCAGATGCATCGTGGAGGATCATGAGACCATGAGCTAATCGATTGGCCGTCCTTATATCTCCTGGGATGCTCAGTCAAATGCTGTTCTAGATTCCAGTCTTTGATGTGAACTGATACGAGTTCCATGCATGTTTGATACCCGAGGTCGCCGAATATCGCATGGGATACAAGCACAATATTAGGGGGTCTTGGCCCTCGAATATTTCCCCGTGAGAGTCATACGGCAGTCAACAAGGTGCGCCTCCAGGTGGCAAACTGCGAAGAAGAAAACTTAAAAGAGTAGAAAGATACAATATTAGGAGGAATTTATCAATCGGGCGATTTATGAGGAGGACATCAAGAGACAGGGCTGCAGGGATCTACAGCCTCTAGCATGTTATTAACAGACGAAGAATTTACATCGACCTATTGACCCTTTAAACCTGTCTCATGTCACGTTCGGGGTATCGAGAAACGTTGTATGGTCGAGTTGTTGGCACTCGACTAGCTTTGCAGCATCACTCCAGTAACAGCGCAACTGCAAATTTACTTGCAGTGGCTGAAAAGGTTGCCATGATGTTTTATATCTGGCTTGAGTAAGTATGAACGCGTATTGCATTTATTGCATGCGGCTGACGACTGCTTCATTCATCTGAATCGCGGCGGCCCACGAGCTTAAGTTGTCCTTTGACCACTGCTGGCTGCCCTACATGCGGGTTCTCCGGCAAGTGATCCGCCGAACCACTCAACCTGATACACCGTCTCTCTATTTTGGTCGTTACGAACCAGCCCGTTGAGCGCATAGGCCCACGAAACTCCCGATGAGTAAATGTTTTCGTCACATATCCAACAAGCTGTTCGGCACCCACTTGCTGGGGATCAACAGGAACTGGACCACTGGTTTTGCCTGACAGATAGCGCTAGGCCGGAGACATGACGTTGATTTGGCAGGTAAACCAGGGCATCTATTTCCGGGATCCCTGGTCTTGGTGGACCCGTCTTATCGTCGCTTCGTATTTGACAGCCTCCGCGCATCCCTCACTGGTTCCGGGGAATTCATTAATCTCCACTTTAAGCAACAAGGAAGCCCCAAACGATTGAGCTTCAAAAGATCCGGATGTCCGCCCTTGTCGCGTGCGGCTGAGGTCTCTTCTCTTGTAATTTTCTCACCTCTCACCTCATCCGCCGAACACCGCTGCCGCCGTCCGACAGTTCGCCGTATCCAAGATGGTCTCAAGTCTCTCAGCGGCGCTCGCTCTAGTCTCCACATTGCCATGGGCCTCGGCTGCCTCGGTGGCCACGCGTCAATCTACGGGCGACGGCGAGTGTCGCGACGTCCACGTCTTCCTCGCCCGCGGGAATAACGAGCCATATCCGGGTCGTCAGGGAAAGCTCGTCACAGCCATTTGCGACGGGCTCGATAGCTGCGATTACGAGGATATTCAATTTTGGAACCCACTGGAGGCGCCATACTGCCAGTCTGTAGAGGAGGGTGCTGCGAACGGCACTGCACAGGTTACCGCGTACAACAAGCGGTGTCCGGACTCGAAGTTGGTGTTGAGTGGGTACTCACAGGGAGGTCATGTCATCGGCGATATCCTGGGTGGTGGAGGTGGCACGTTCTTCCAGGGCTGCCAGCAGACCCCGAACTCTGGTCTTGACGCGACGAAGGCTCCTGGAAACAAGAGTGAGTTATGAGGGATAGTATGTTTGGACTTAGGAAACTGACGTTTCAACCCTAGTCTCTGCGGTGTTGATCTTTGGCGATGTGCGACACACCGCCAGCCAGCCGTACAACTACGAGTCGGGATCCGGGGCTAATGGCCTCTTCCCCCGTCCGGATGACCAGCTCGCTGGCATGAAGGCTTACGCTGCTTTCTTCCGCTCGTACTGCGTGGAGTCCGACCCGATCTGTGCCGGTGGCGACACGGCCGCCAACCATCTCAACTACTTCGACATCTACTCTGGCAGTGCTGGAAAATGGGTTCAAGAGGTCGTTGGGGCCCAGACGACCAGCTCTTCTACGAAATCATCAGCAACCTCGACCAAAGCCTCATCAACCTCGGCTAGCGCTTCCGCGAGCGCCACGACAGAGATCACCTCCGCTGCACCGACCACGGAAGCTGCATCAACCGGAGGATCTACCCCAGCCCCAACATCCGATAATGCGGCGGCTTCTTCAACCCCAACGGGCGCCAGCGCAGCCGGCGCTTTGGATTACAACAAGATGCTTCTCAGCCTGGCCGTTGTCGCTGGATTGATGATGGCCTGCTAGACGACAACGCAATTATTTATGACCACGATAGATCAACGTCACAACCTGGAAGCATTGACCGCTTGTTTTTGAATACCCTGAAGAAACATACCACGAAGGACAAATAATCACACGACATTGAACATAATGAGCACATACTGGCGCAGAAGGATCTTTTGAAAGAAGCATAAATGCCATAATTCTGCTCTGGGGTCATCAAGCCTCACAGCAGCATCCTAGTGCCCAGTTCCTATCCAATCTCGGCATCAGAAAACACGATGGAGGCGTACGTGGCTTTGTAGAAGAAAAAGAAAAACAATCCAAACTTTATCTCAGTCAAACTTTCGTTTCCTGACTTTGATGTCGTCGACCTAAAAACGTTCCGTTCAAGCGACCTACCTCATGAAACTACCTACCTCCAAGCGATATTTACCTGCTAGTCTAGCCCGCGCCCGGACAGAAGAGGCCGATTTATATACCAGCATCTAATATTCCCTGTTTGAACTTCAGAATACGTCGGGCGTCCATACTTCTCAGAACAATCGACCGAAGCCGACAGAATGACCATCATTGAAAAGGAGACCAATCTGCGACAGTCGCGGGTACTGCAGAGTATTAGGATTCCGGACGCCAACGCCGAAGAAGACTTACACGTACTTTATCAGATCTTTGACCCCCGGGAAGAGGCATGCGAACGCTGCAAGTATCCTGTCTTCGTCGCAGTTGACATCGGCATCTTCGGTGGTGTTCGTATGGACGGTCTTGCAATCTTAGACACGGCGAAGCTCGGCTCTGCATCCAAAGACGGGCTGATATCGACATACAATTTGGTCTCAGACTCCTCAGCATGGGGCTATTACCTCGCAGCGAGGTTCTTTCGGTTTTGGAATCCTACTAAAACAAGGGATCCTGCATCACACATGAAGAAACTCGTACGTGGCGGATGAGAGTCATTCTCGTCCACAACGGCCTGGGATTGTCAGGCTGGCGGGGGTCTTTGGACCATGGCAAATTCGGTTGTTGTCTCAACACACTCCAGCTTACTCGCCAGATATTCGGCTCTCTTGGCTCCCTTAGCGAACTTAGACCGCAACTGCCAACTACCATAGGGAACGCTGGGAACAATGCCAACGTCACGCTGAGGCACCTTTTGCATCTGGGAATGGAGATCACTCAAAACAACACTCAGACAAAGAGAATGGAGATGCTTGACCAGGCAGCGCTGTTTCCCGGATACACGCCAGAAAAGTCGCCGGCCGAGGCGGCAATGCTCAAGAAAGAACTCGACCAAGGCTTGTTGGCTGAAGAAAGGGAGAGAAAAATCAAGAAAACAGCCGAACGCTCTAAAAGCAGCCAGAAAATCTTTGGAGAGATGAGAAGGGAGTTGGTCACTCTGCGCAGCGGGGTCGACCAGGTTGGGACCGACCTGGCTTTACTCCTGGAACAGCAAAACGTCGGACCGGAACCTCACGACCTTATGTGCAAATGAATAATCAGAACGTTCGAATTGTATTTCAGCCTCCACCTACCCACAGCTATGTATGCTTAGGACCAACATTGATCCATCCTCAGCCTTCTGAAGTAATAACTTGCACAGAGCTTCTTGCCCGTCAAGCTCTTCAGAAATCTGCATCAAGGTAATTGCTTGTTCTGAGTCGTGATTTACTACTGCAACCCATATCATTCCTGCGGACAGCCGAGGCCCTTGATTTTCAGGAGGTCAAGCTCCGGGCCGAGCTTCTCAATATTGCAGAGTTCATCCTTCTTCCCGTCAAACACAGAATGCAAGGCGGTCCTCACGACGTCAATGGTGAGCTGTCCAGCGCGGTCGCCATCAATAGTACCGAGGAAACCCTGGAGAGCAGCGGTGTAGTCCGGATTCTTCAAAAGTTCCTTGATCGGGGGAAGTTGAGGCGCATCGAGGAACGTCGGGTGCATTGTACCGTTGATCGTGACGATAAGTGCAGGGCCTTGGTGTTTGTCGTACGTTTCATTCCAAGAGGGAACCCCAGGGAAAACTGTCTGGGGCAATACCGGCTGGCCGGCTAGAACAAGGAGCTTGTCGCTACCTTCGGTGGGTACTGGACCGTACATGGCGCCGTCAAAGTTGAGCCCACCGAGAACACGGTCGTCAGTGAGGATCGTAGCGGCAGAAGTCGCTCCTCCGAGTGAGTGGCCGTAAACAAAGACCTTGCCAGAGTCGATTGACGCCCCCGTGCCAGCCACAAGTTGGGCAGCTACATCGGGGGTTTGTAATTGATCGATGACGAAGGAAAAGTCGGCTCGTCGTGTCTGTAAAATTGAAGTTAGCGTTTGATGGATACAAAAGACGATGAGGTTCCCACCTCGACAAGCGACTCCAAGTAGGCCGGGGCAAGACTTCCTGTCGCGTTGACCACACCGTAGACTACGCTTCCATCCGGAAATTCGACAACACCGGTCTCATACGTATGATCCAATGTGAGAACAACATAGCCATAACTGGCAAGAGACCGAGCCAGAACGCCGTACATATGTCTTGAGCCCCCAAGTCCCGGAGAGAACAGCACTACTGGGTACTTGTTCCGTGACGCGTCGCGTCGGGACTTGCAAGCTTCTCCAACCTTGCAGAATGCCATCTCCAGATTGTCGAAGAAGTCTTCGGGAAGAGCGAACCCGAGCGAGGCGGAAAACCCTGCCATTGCCTTGGCGGTGATGGGTGTCATGTAAGGGACCACATCGTCCGAGCAGTTACCCTTCTTCACGGGGATGAATGCTGATGTGGCAACGCGTCGTTTCTCCGGCTTATCCGCCGGTGCCAATGGATCCCATCTTGCTGAATCCTCGAAAGCTTGCACCTTGCGGGCGACCGAATAAGGACCGGGAGGTCCTTGGATGAGGACGGCCGAGGCCACAGTGATGAGTGCTGTAAAGACTGAAAGATGCATGTTTGGTCGACTTGGGATGCAGCGAATAATCAGAAGATTTGAAGACGCGAACGGTATTTTATATTTAAAAAGGAAGACATCTTTCGTATTGGGGCGTAGATGCTGACGGACATTCCTTCGGCTGGGGTTATACGAGCTGTCAGATTCAGTAATTACTGTGAAAGGAAATTGCAAGTATGCTAACGCGGACCGGATCTCGGTGTGGCTGTGAGCAACTAAGCACGCAATGAAGTTCACAAGGACCGATAAACACCACTCGGGAGCGACGGATCGAATAATCCTAGAAATTCAGACCGTCTGTCCCTGATTCCAGGCATACAAAATCGCTTCTGGGTGAAGGGATTAGAGCTATGCTGACCACTAGTCCTAGCTCAATTGAGTCCTAGGAGCAACACGAATACAACCATCGTACCATTTCTTTCCCGAGCTTTCTTCGGCTAATAGTAAGACATAGGTCAGCAGTAAATTTGACGTCAGCCAAGCAACTTCAGGGCTCAGCTCCCCAGGCAGCACAGCAGCCGAATGGGACTTTTGTACCATCCATTCCTCCCTCCAATGAAGCCAATGAAGGAAGCAACATGGCTTTGCCCTGAGGAGGCTTGCAGACGCGGACCGCCCCGCTTGAAAAACCGAAATCGGAGTCCGATATTCCCGTCAATTCAGACCGTTGATCTCTGAGAAGATTCAGCGAGCAGTGGAACTCCGCCCAGGCCGCGGCGTGGCCAGCTACAGATGATGGAGTAGTCTGAGCCAAGAAAGTTTTCGCAGACCTTAAATGGACGTCTTCCCGTACTTTAATATGACAGAAAACTCGAATGGAATCATTGTTGTGAGCGCCAGTCTGAAGTAATTCTACGGCATGGCCAATGCAAGGTGTCTGTCACGACTCCCAGGTACACTCCCTGCACGAACTAAGATGTTTTTCGATTTGTGAAAGTAACGGGCAGTATTATTGATGAAGCAACCAGAAGAAACGTATGCCGGATTGACCTCCAACGAAGCCGTCTACAGTGATCTTGGACTTCCACTGGCCAATAAAGCGACAAAGACTTCCCCCAATGAAGCTGAGTATCTTTAATCGCTCAATTCCGTTTAAGCAATCATGTTGCGACCTTCCAAAGAGTGGCGGCAGGGTCTTTTGACTCTATTTCTGAACCGCCAGCATGCAGGACGTGACAGTGGCTGCCTAGGCCAACCGACGCCTGAACCTGGCTGATACCCTGGCACCAGCCAACAATCTTTCCCCAAGACAGCAGGGTGAGCCCACAACACCATGGAGAAATGCAACCCAGCCTGTTCCAGGGGCAGAAATGAACCACAGTCGGTTAGTGCGTTGCATGTCACAGCACTTTAGTTCTGAGCTCACAGGCTTTAGCTTCGATAAGCTGATTTCTGCAGGGGTTTCCAGTGCTTGGCAGTCATCTTTGAATGCGATTGATGTTGACGATTGGCTGGAATCACGCAGGTGCGAGAATAATTGGCGAGAGCCTGGTCACCCCGGGAGGCAAGAATCTATTTCATCTGTCCAATGTCGAATAAGTAGACGATGGTAGTCTCCAAAGAGTCAATGCCAACCCGCTCATTCTCCCATTTCTCGCCGTCAGCCGAACGTTCAGACGAGGCTTTTAGCCACTAGGACACAAGATGAGGAAACCCGATGCATCATGGGCGTTTCCTTGGTCCCTGCGACGCAGCGCTTCACCAGACTCCCTCAACCTTACCCGCCACAGCCTAAACCAGCGTGCACCAGAGGATACATCTTACCGGCCAAGAGAAAGCTTCCTCGGCAGCTCGGGGGCCAGCGATTCAACACGAAACTTGAGAGACAGGGAAAGCGGCTCCAAGGACTACAAACGCGTTTCTACGAACGAGAAAGGACCCGCCGGCGCCAGATTTCCTAAGCACAATGTTTCCACGTGGACCGCTTTGGCAGACGCCGCTGCAGTCATGCTTCCTCTCGGTGTTCTGATCTTCATCATCTTGGTCTGGAGATTACACGGTACTCGAACCACCGAGGAGACTGACAGAAAGTGGCGGAACGCCATTACTGTGGTAAGTCGGTGTTCACGCGTTGAACTTCAACCCCAGTGACCTAACAGATGGCTTTCTAGCTTGCTACTATCTTTCCGATTCTCTTTGCTGCCGTTGTTGGGAGATTGATGGCTGAAGCTGCACGATGGAGACTCGAGAAAGGATCCAGTGTCGGCAGCCTGGAACAACTAATGGGAAGCCGTACTGTTGGCGCCACACTGCATACTATGATTGAATTTCGCACAGTCAACCTCCTCGGATTCGGCTTGATCTTTATCTGGGCTTTCTCACCTCTTGGGGGCCAGTCAATTCTGAGAATGCTGTCCTCAAGATTCATACCTGAGTTTTCAACTACGAACCTCACGTATTTCGATACGGGCGCCAATAATCAACTCAATACCTTGCCTGTGGCCAGTACCGCGTCCATAGTAGCGATAGCCAATGCTGGTGTTCTTGGGTACTTGGCAACAGTGTATGCCTCATTCGTTGCCCAGCCTGACTCCATTCAGGTCGATACGATGGACCATTGGGGAAACGTCAAAATTCCCTTCCTGGACCAAAACGCGCCCAACAACTGGACAGAGATTTCCCATAATTCTCAGGAGATTCAATACTCATCTTTGGCTGGAATTCCTCTCCAATACTCAACCGTTGGGAACGTCACATTCGCGGTCGAGAGTAGCTACGTCCACCTCGATTGCTACAACATCACGAAGTTTCCAATCAGCTTTCCGCAGGATAACATGACGAACATTACGAGCGGATTCTGGGCCAACAGTCATACATATAGTGACAACATTCTGAAGGCCCCCAATGGGACGTGGCGCGGGGTCAAGAATCATGTCAACAACACACAAAACCTAACGACTTGGGCCATTGCGCTTGACCGATTTGTCGACCCATTTTGGGCAGATCAGGAAGTTCAAAATGCTCGATTGGTCGAAAAGCTCAATACCACCGACGTCAGAGCAGACATAAGGGACGGGCTGAGACTCTTTGTGAATGAGACGGGCATCGAGGCTGGCGAGGCGAACTTGCTGCTGCAGATCATCATCCCTAGCATCAAGCCTACTCGGACGCCTGAAACCAAACTCGAAGCTGTCTGTGGTGTGACACAGAGATACGTGGCAGCGCTGAATACTAATCAATCAAGCTAAGACGAGGCCTCTAGCTTAACTAATTAACTGATTTTTCGCCTAAATCTTACTTAATTTAACTATCTTAATTTAATCTTAATAGAATTACTTATTTAGGAAGTTAGTAAAGCCTTTATAATATATTAATAAGCTAGAAACTTATATTATATAGTGTTTTAATATTATTTTACTTTCTATTAACCCTTCTTTTTAAAGTAATACTTATTAATAGTAATACTACTACTTTAAACCTAGTTCTAAAAGTATTATATCTCCCTAAGTAGGGCTGCTAGCCTTATATTGTGAAATTTAACTAGTATTATTATAACCTATTATATAGGAATAATAGATAACTAACCTACTTAGGTATTAAGTAGCTAAGATAGGATATTTATACTATAAGATTATAGGAATAATAAGAACTTACTTAGTAATAGAAGAACTATAGCTTAAGTTATATAATAATAAAATAGAGATTATATTAGATCAATATAATCTAATATAACTTAGAAACTAAACGATTATTTTAGATTAGAATAATCTAGATTAACCTAAAGTATAAAGGAATATATTTAGAGTTAAACTTATATATAGTATAAACTGAAGCTTAGTTTATAGTTAGACTTCTATAGCTCTTTAGTAATTAACTTCTAGTATTTATCCTTAGAGATATGTTTAGTTTACTTTTACTATAAATTACTTATTAAGCTTAAAACTAATTACTTTAGTCTCTAAAAACTAATCTACTACTAGCTTATAACTTATAACTAAACTATAACCTTAATATACTATTATAATATATTAATCCTTAGTTTCTATTAGTAGACCTAACTATTAGATAGCTAACTATAATATTTTAATTACTCTTATTTAGTAAGTTAACTATTAATGCTTATTAATAGTAAAATAATAAGTATATCTTCTTATACTTTAGCTAAATCCCCTACTCTAAGATCCTTATTTTCTTTATATAACTAGCTTTAGAGCTTAATATAGGAACTTATTAACGTTAAAGACTATAATATACTAAACCTTAAGTATAACTCTAATAGAAAAAGTTTCTTTACTAAAAAAAGATATAAAAAACTCTAATATATTATTTAGAAATAAGATACTAAATCTAAAGAGATATAAACCTTTATTAATAAAAGTAAGTAAACTATAAATAACTTTAATAAATAACTTTAGAACGCTAAATAAGCCTATAAGAAACTAGAAAAAGATATTAGAAGAGATACTAACTTTAAGAAGGTTTAAGAGTTTTAAGAAGAGTTTAATACCTTTTAAGCTACTACTAATATTATTACTACCTTTATTAGAAGATAATAAAAGCTTAAACTTAATACTCCTATTATTTATAATAATACTTCTAAATAACTTAAGTTATTCTTAATCTAAAGGCCTCTAGCTGTTCACTATGATTTTTACCTGCTTAGAGCGATAGACCTCCTAACTCTATGCCTCCTAACAATATATATAGCCTTTAGTTATATAATCCCTAACGACCTCCTAAGTCTCTAACTACCTCTCCTAACCTCAGCTGCACTTATATATGCACGTTAATAACTTCACAATCTTCAACTTCACTTTAGTAATAATGTGGTTTGTAATTACTTAATTACTTAATTACTGCAGACTACTAAACTATTAACCTATCCTCTCTCTTGCGTATTACTTACGCTGCTGTTAAATACTATCTCTATTACTGCTTTGCTGTCTGCTAATAAGTCGTTACTATTGTTATCTTCTTATTTGATTAGGCTAGCTAACGCCTTTATAGCTATACTATCGTTAGCAACGCTCTCTCTATTTAGCGTAAGGCGTACTTACTAATCCCTACTAAGCTTATACTAAGGCCTAGGCTACGTCTACCTTAGTATTATAGAAGGTTTATGCGAAGAAGGGCTACTCCTTAGGATAGCTAGAGATATATATAGCCTCTACGCTAAGGCTATTAGGTCTTATTATCGCTATAATTACTTAGTAGATAGGGTCCCTTAGAGGGGTATTACTAAGAGCTCTGTTTAATATAACCCTAATAAAGCGCTTCTAATTAGGGATAGAGTATATACTAAACTTAAAGGTTTTATCTAGTATATAGATATTATTCTATATAGTAATATCCCTAGCTATATTCTTAAAGAAGGGTATATTTTATATAGGGTTAGTATTCTTATATTTCTTATGTAATATAGATATTATAAAGCTTTAGGATTTATTATAGGTTATAAGAATAGGTTATTAATATAGGTTTAAGGATAAGGAAGAGGAAGAGGAAGAGGGATAGGTATAAGGCCTTACGCTAGAGTTTTTATACTTCTAGCTGTAAGAACCTCTTCTAATAACCTCTTTAGTTAAGGAGTTATCTCTTATATAGTAGCGTTAACCTCACTAGAAAGTTTAGTAAAGCTGTTACTATAAGAGCCTTAATAACCTATTTAGCCTTAATATAATTAGCCCTACTATATGTAGTGCTACTAGCCCTACGCTACGTAGCTAGTGCTATTACTATTCTACTAGTCTATTTAGCTAGGGCGTGCGTTTAACTTTATAATGTTTAGAGGGTTTACTTACTAGTAGGAACGTATAGGGTTTCTATACTATTTTCCTTAATTAGTAGAGGGTATAGGTTAAAGTGCCTATATAGTGTTTCTAGAATTATACCTACGTATAGGGTGAATTTTGCTATAGTCTTTTTGCAGGGGGGCTATATTATAACTACAAACTTAATTCTTAATCTAAGTTAAGAACTACTAAAACTTTTACTATAGAGACTTTATTAGCTAGACTAAGAAAGTAGTTTATATAGCTACTTACTTCTATAAAAAAGCTTTTAAGTAGTTTAAAATTATTTAAGAAGAATTCCTTAAGTATAAAATATTAGATAAATACTTTACTAAGACCTATAATATCTATAGTAGTTTCTAAAGATTTAAAAATACTTTATACTCTTTCTTCTAAGACCTTAATAAAAAATAATAAACTAAATATAAGCTAACCTAACTTAAATAAACTAAATTTACTAAAGAATATACTACTATATTTAGATAACTTAACGTCTAGCTTAACTTTACTAAAGAAACTAAGATCTTTATATTCTATTAAAAACTTAAGAATAAAGTAAAAGATAAGATTATTAAGATTAACTACCTTAAAGACTTCCTTTAGTATACTAACTTTATTATTAAGATTAATAATTAACTTTTTAAATACTATAAAGAAAAAAGCAAAAAGTAATAAAGACCTAACTTAAGATATAAGTATTAATAGTAACCTTAGTATAAGTTTAATAACTAATAGAATAATAATAAACTTTATAATAATTAAAGTAATATATAATAAAGTACTACTTATAGATAATATAGTAGACCTATAGATCTTAATATAATAACTAAGCTTAATAATAAGAAACCTTAAAACCTTAAGTATTATAACTATAATAAGTAAAGATATATTACTAAAGATTATAAGTAGCCTAAGAAACTTCCCTAGAAATTAGTAACTAAGTAACCTTAATAAGTTAATATAATTATAAAAGTACTATATATATTATAATCTTAGACTAAATACTATAATAATAACTATTAAATTTACTTTAAAAATAAGGAAATATTAAGATATTACTTAAAAGATAGTAATCTTAAATATTCTAGTTATAATATAACTATTTTAGATATTTACTTTAGAACTTTAGTAATAATATATACTAGTAATAGTAAAATTATAAAAAATCTAGCTAAATAACTTAATAAAATACTATAGATTTAGTAATTTAAACTTATTAATACTTCTTCTACTATATAAAACTAAAAACTAAAGAATAATAATAAATAAAAACTTATATATTTCTAAAAAGCTAAAAACTTATACTTAGAATAAATCTAAAAAGAACTTTATAATCCTCTATAAGAATAATAACTAAGAGCTATACTCTTATATATAGAATAATATAAATATATATATAGAAATCCTACTAAGATTAAATAAATTAATTAAGAACTTAATAAATAAGTTAAAGAAGAATCTAAAAAAGAACTAAAATACTAATATAATCCTCTAATAGAATAATAACTCCTTAGTATAACTTATAACTAAACTTTTAAAAAAAATAAAAATTTACTTTATAACTTAGATAAATTTTATAATATTACTAAATAGTATATTTAGATAGAAGTTATTTATAAATTTATTCTTAGTATAAATAACTTTAGTTTTAAAAGAAACTTTAATAACTAAGAAAATAAAATTAAGTAATTCCTAAAATATTAAGAAATTAATATATTTTAATATAAATAGCTATACTACTTCTATAATATTATAATAAGTTAATAAAACTAAAACTATACTTCTTAGCTATATATAGAAAACTACTTAGCTTTAAAAAGTAACTACTAACTTTATTAAACCTTCTTCTAGTTTTAATACTTCTATAATAAATATAAAGAATATATAGAAAAGAAGTATAATTATTAATTCTACTTTAGAAAATATAATAATAAGTTTATTTATAAGATTTACTTAATATCTACTATAATTAGATAAACTATAATATTATTTAAAGATAACTTTATAGTTTTTAGACTTAGCTTTTAGTTTCTTATAAGATATTAATATAATAATAATATAAAATAAAATAAATATTAATAAAATATATACTAAGTATATTACTAAGAAAAGGTATATATATAAAGAATTATAAAAGATAGACTTAGATTTCTATAAATTAGGATCTATAAGAATAGCTTCTTAAAAGTATAATAAAAAAGAAAATAAATTACTTATTTTAAATAACTAAAGTAGTTATAAAACTAAATTTATTTACTAATAATATATTATAATAAGTAACTAAGAAAAGATCTATTTACTAAATATTATAAAGATATAAGAATAATATAAAACTTAAAGTTATTATTAATAAATAAATAATACTTATACTAATTAATAGTAAAGCTAAAATAAATTTTATTATTCCTTAAACTATTAATAAACTAAAAGTTTAATAGGGAGGAAAAGAGTAACTATACCCTCTATATATAGTAGAAAGAGAAGAATTTAAGTATAAAGGAGATACTATCTATAATAAAACTATACTTTTTAAAATAAACTATTTAGATTAAAAAAAAAGAATTTAATTTAATATTACTAATATAGGAATATATAATATAGTATTAAGATTATTTTAGTTATAAATAAATAACCTATAAATAAACTAAAGTAATAGCTAATTCTATTAGGACTATAATAATTTAGTTTTTAAATAACTTTATTAGAATTAAGTTTTAAATAAGTTAATATAATTAGAAATAGTAAAATAATACCTCTATTACTTTAAAATAAAAGAAGCTATATTATAACTACTAAAAATAATAAATCTAAAATAAAAAAATAATCTATTTCTATTTATTTTAGAAGAATATAAAATTTATAAGAAACTCTTCATAGTTAAGTTAAAGACTAAACTACTTAAATATATTAGTTTTAACTATAAGATTCCTCTTAAAGAAAGAAAAAAACTATATTTTAATAAGATCTATAGACTTAACTAAATAGAAATAGAAGTTTTAAATAAATACTTTAATAAAAACTTTAAAAAAGGTTATATTAAACCTTTAATATTACTAGTAAGAAGCTTAATCTTATTTATACTAAAAAAAATAAAAAACTATAACTATATATTAATTACTATATACTTAATAAAATAATAATTAAAAATTAATATTTATTACTTTTTATTAATAAAATAAGATAACTCCTCTATAAAGCTAACTAATTTATAGTTCTTAACTTTAAAAAAACTTATAACTTAATTAAGATAAAGTAAAGTGAAAAATAGAAAACTACTTTTAGAATATAAAAAAGATATTTTAAATACTTTATTATACTTTTTAGTTTTATTAATACTTCTATAATATTTTAGAATATAATTAACTAAGTCCTATATAAATATATTAATATCTATATAATAGTTTATCTAGATAATATCTTTATTTTCTTACTTATACTTAAGAAATATAAAGAAGATATATACTATATCCTATAGAATTTCTAAGAAACTAAGTTATTAATTAAACCTAAGAAAAATAAATTCTATATATAGAAAGTAGAATACTTTAGATTTACTATTACTTTTAAAAAAGTCTATATATTAGAAAATAAAGTTAAAGCTATTAGAGAATAGCTAATACTTAATAATTTTAAAGAAGTTTAAAAATTCCTAGGTTTTATTAACTTCTACTATAAGTTTATTAAAGATTATAGTAAGATTAATATAGCTTTTATAAATCTTAGCTATAAAGATATACTTTTTATATAGAAAGAACTATAGTAAACTATATTTTAGAAAATTAAAAACTATATTACTAGTAAACCTATTTTAATTATCTTAAATTTAATAAAGTAGTTTAAAGTAGAGCTTAATATATCTAACTATATAATTAAAGTATAACTATTTTAATAAGATTTAGAAGGATAACTATATCTATATACTTTCTTCTCTTATAAACTCTATAGACCTAAACTTAACTATTAGATCTATAATAAAGAACTTATAGTAATTATTAAAATATTTAAAGAATAGAAACTTAAATTTTTAAGAACTATCTATAAAATACTTATCTACTTAGACTATAAGAACTTTTTATACTTTATAACTTTAAAAGTATTAAATAAATAATAAATTAAATAGTTTAAATTCTTATTAGAGTTTAATTTCTAAATTATTTATTAAAAAGGATTAGAAAATAGTAAAACTAACGCTCTTAGTTAATAACTAAACTATAATATCCTAATACTTAAAGAAACTTAAATAATTCTTAAAGGAAATAATAATATAGACTTTATATTAGTAATTAAACTCTTAATAATAGCTAGACGATTTAATACTAACCTAACTAGTAAACTAAATAATAAAGTAATTATAGAGTTTTATACTTACTTTATATATAGTTACTAAGGAATTATAAAAACTTAGAAATAATTATAATAATAATATAGAGAGAAGGTTACTAGAGAATATATAGTAAAAGTAATTAAGGATTATAAAGTCTACTTTAAAAATAAACCTACTTAATATTAACTTTATAATATATTATAACCTTTACTTATACTATAAACTACTTAGTAATCTATATTACTTAACTTTATTATTAAGTTACTAAAGTTTTAAGAACCCCTTATAAAAGTATATTATAATAATATTCTTATTATTATAGACTAACTTATAAAGTATACTTACTTTATTTTATATAAAGAAGTAAGTAATATTAAAATATATATATATATATTCCTTAAGTATATTATTACTAACTATAGAATACCTAAGGAAATTATATTAAATAGAAATAAAATCTTTACTTCTAATTTTTAGAAATTAATTATATTATATTTTAGTATTAAATAATTAATATCTACTATATTTTACTTATAAATTAATAGATAAATAGAATAAATTAACTAAATCCTTAAAACTTACTTCTATACTTATATTAATTATAACTAAAATAACTAAGTAGTACTACTACTAATAGCTTAATTTATTTATAATAATATAATTAGAAAAAGTATTAAAGAATCCCTTTTCTATTATAACTATAGATTTAAACCTATTATATATAGAGAACTTTAAGTTAGACTAGCTATAGTAAAAGCTATTACTTTAGTATAATAAATTAAAAATATCTAGAAAAATATATAAAGAAAACTTAAATTTATATAATAAAGAATAACTAAGTTTAATAATAAATAAAGGATTAAGGGATTAACTTTAAGAGAAAGAGATAATACTTATCTTATATAGCGAAATATTAAAATAAAATAACTAAATAATAAACTTAACTATAAAAAACTTAAACTTTTTAGAATCTTATAAGTTATTTTACTAGTTAACTATAAACTTAAACTCTTAGAAATTATAAAATATTACCTAATATTTTATATCTTATTACTTAAACTAGTTCTATAAGGATTATAGATAAATAATATTATTATTATAGAAGATAATAAACTAAAGTATAAGGTTAAATAGATTATTAACTACTTTAAAGAACTATAAGGATATTAATACCTTATTAAATAGAAAGGGTATAGATATAAAAATAATACTTAAAAACTAATAAAAAACCTTACTAATATTACTAATAAACTAACTATTTACTAGTAATAATATTAAGAATAAGAAACTATATTAATATTAGTTATACTAATTAGTTAAGAAATTACTAATAGCTACTAATAAATCTAATACTTATATTAATATATCTAACTACTAATAAAAATAGATTAACTATAATAAAGGAAACTATTTATTTACTTAAGAATACTAGAAAATAATTAAGAAACCTTAGAAGATCTTATATTTAGAGGAATATTTAAGTTTATAAAACCTATACTTAGAGAAAATTAATCTAATTTATTCTAAGTTTTTTATAATAATAAATCCTCTATTACTTAAAACTCTTAAACTTCTAAAGTATACTCTTTAGTTTTTTATTTATTAATAGATTATATTCTTTAATAAATTAAATCTAACTTATATTTCTTTAAGAAACTCTTCTACTTTTAAAAATAAAATAAATAACTTAGAGTAGTAGTAAACTAAGTCTATAGTATTTCTAATACTTCTTTAGTTTCTTCTTCTTCTTACTCTACTTTCTTTTATTTATTAAAGTAATAATTTACTATTAAAATAAGAATAATAATATTAGACTATACTAAAGTAATAAAGTACTTATAAGTATTTACTATATTACTACTATTATAGTTTAAAAAACCCTACTTTATATATTTATTATAACGTTTTAAATTAGTAAGGTTTATTTTATATATTTTATTATACTAAAAATAAGGAGAATAAGGTATTATATTATAACTATAATAATTAACTAGAGTACTAAAAGCTTTATAATTATACTAAATTTAAGAATAATAAGTTTTATAAGAATCTAATTTTTAAATATAACTTAATATAATATTAGTATTATAGGAAAATTAAGAAATATAATTAATAGATTTTTAACCTAAGACTAATAACCTACTTATATTAGGTTTTAAAGATAAGACTTTTAGAGAGAGGACTTAATATTATAACTTATTATATAGGAATAATAGATAACTAACTTATTTAAGTATTAAGTAGCTAAAATAAGATATTTATACTATAGGATTATAGAAATAATAGGAACTTACTTAGTAATAGAAGAACTATAGCTTAAATTATATAATAATAAGATAGAGATTATATTAGATTAATATAATCTAATATAACTTAAAAACTAAACGATTATTCTAGATTAGAATAATTTAAATTAACTTAAAATATAAAGGAATATATTTAGAATTAGACTTATATATAGTATAACTTTAAGTATAACTTATAGTTAAACTTCTATAGCTCTTTAGTAATTAACTTCTAGTATTTATCCTTATAGATACTCTTAGCTTACCTTTATTATAAATTACTTATTAAGCTTAAAACTAATCACTTTAGTTTCTAAAGACTAATCTACTACTAGCTTATAACCTATAACTAG
Organism: Colletotrichum sp. SAR11_59; assembly: GCA_025328345.1. Classification (NCBI taxonomy): domain Eukaryota; kingdom Fungi; phylum Ascomycota; class Sordariomycetes; order Glomerellales; family Glomerellaceae; genus Colletotrichum; species Colletotrichum sp. SAR11_59. Next base: position 63,389 of record JAKMXC010000113.1, on the reverse strand, counting down.
ACTATAACCCTAATATACTATTAGAACGTATTAATCCTTAGCTTCTATTAGCAGACCTTACTATTAGATAGCTAACTATAATATATATATAGATAGGATTTTAAAGTATAATAGTAGTAATAATAGTAGTATTAATAGTAATTTAAAAAAAAGTTATTTTTAAGAACTAGTAAAGAGGTTAAAAAATAAGCTCTTTTTAAGTTTTATTAAGAGAGCTAACAATATATTAATTAAACCTTAATGATCTCCCCAACAATAAGATCGGAATTCGCCTGAACCAACTTCTCAACACATATTTAATGCTTAGTCAACAAGAGCTGCAGATAACTAGCAGTACTCTAGGTCAGACGGCAAGCTTTAAACCAAACATCACGATCTCATTAGAGGTCAGTAACCTGGTCGAAGTGTTCCAGGTATCGGGCTTGTGGATTGGGTTTTGCCTTCTTTCGTGTCTCATTCTTCTCGCGTGTGGCATTTTAAGCGTCGTATTCACACACTTAGCTCGTGGCCCGGAGGTGCTGGGATATGTCTCAACCTTGGTTCGTGACTCGAAGTTTATGGACCTGCTCATGAATACCAGTTGGATGGATGGCACAGAGCTCACAAAGGAGCTAAGATCACAGCGTATCAGATACGGATACACGCATCATACGATGGGCGGAGAACCATTGATGGGTGTCGGGTATCAAGCAGATACAGAGCAGATTAAGGACTTCATCGCTCGTTATCAGGATAGATAGATGACCAAACCTTTCACATGATTCTTGCCGAGAATCCCTGTTCAGTTAAGAGAACCTTTATCTTTGTCATGTCATTACGTCGCTCAGGTGTAGCCAGATCACCCGCCGCCTCAAGGGGGTATAGGGAGCACTTCATTGAGGCTATCGGTGTTGTATTTGCTCCTGATTGTTTGATGTCTTTTCGGTAGGTCAGAAGTGAAAACAACTCGTGAACATCAGTTTCAGAGTTTTCCCCTACGTTAGCACCGCGTCATTTCATATACCTTACACTGAAGAGCCAGTTTTGTTTAGGACGTGTGTGTGTGAATATAAGCAGGTCCAGGCAAAGTGTGGCATCAGCTTGTACAAGGAAGTCAAATGAGATCCACATGTCTAGCCTGAGATAACACGCACGATAACTGGCGTTCTGTTGGTGACCTTGCCCCTCTACTTGAAGAGCAGCGAGAGCTTAAGCCTGCTCGGTGGGCCCAATCATGCGACTCGTCCCTGATATCGCCGTCGACGCTGTGTTGCACTTGCGCTCCGACCAACAGTTCGGGTGGAGGTGCACAACAACTCTGTGCAACTCTGGTGTGTCGTGTGACGACTAGCAGCTGATTAGTACCCAACTGGCCAAATGGCGGGCTGTAATCAGTCTTTCCGTGGGTTGACATTAGCTGCATTTGAGGAGATCACTTCTGATCACAAGTGTGCACGGATCCGCGACTCTATCCTTGCTATTCGTTCCTGCGGAGATGCCGGGTCTGGTTCTTGCCGCTCCGGGAATACCGTTTCGGCGCTGGCCGTCTACGCGTCAGGAGCTCACGTTTGACTATCAATCACTCATAAGACAAGTTTAAATGAGGCCCAGAACCATGTTTATGTAGTTGAAACTAGGCTATGCATGCTGGACCTCGGTCTCGCTCTCGGCTGTGAGCTCTGAACAAGACGACTAGCCACTCGTCTCGACCTTGTTAAAGAATGAAATGCTATGCATTACCTTCTTCCGCAAAAACAATGAAGCCTCAAATTCGTAACTTACTCGAATGGAACGCGGTTGTGGACACTTGATTGATGTAGGGCTGGAACTACGACGGTCCATCACAGGCGATAGGCAGACAAACTTTGCGAGCGAAGCGAGCGGGGGAGTCCCCTAGGTGGACATTTGGGGTTGTATATGCGTTGCCGCTTAGGCGAGTGTTACTTGTTAGAGACAGGGAGACCGAGTCGGGAGATGATCGCACGAACCCTCAGCGAGGTGGCTGTGGTTGTGGGGAAGGGGTTCACAGAGAAGGATCGGCCCTGGACCGTGCAAGTCCATCATCGCCCAATGTGCAGTGGCTGCGACTGCAGTAAGAATGGGCGTGCCATCTTGTTCAACTCGTTGCTTTGCGTGCATGACTTAGCAGCTCCCAGATGTGGATGTATTCGGCGGGTGCGTCCCGAATCTGAGCTATATCGACCTGACTTCATCACATTCGCGCCTTGACCCCTAATTAGTTGCCATTCTCCCTTGGCCACATTTCTAGCACTCTACCAGGTTTACTTACAGTTGCTGTAGATATGGCAACAGCTTTTTGGGTGTGCCTAAGCCTTATCTTCGGTTTCATTCCCTTCCCTTTAGGCTCCCCTTGAAGGATGATCCCGGTAGAAATTTCGGGGTTGCCGGTGGGAGCTTCTCGTTGGTTGGTCGTTAACCATGTTCAACAACAACAGCATGGTATATAGCGAATGACGATAGTGTTCATCTCAGGTGGTGGTATTATCCGCATAGTGAATGTTGCGTGTGAGTCAGGGCGCAAGTCAGCGTCTCTGTCTTTATGTCCGCCTAGAATGAGGTGCGTTGCGCGTGAGTCAGGGTACCTGTCAGCCTCTATCTTATGTCCGACTGAGGTAGAATGAGGACTAGCTCCTGACTGCTGGATCTACTTTATCATGGCTCTTGAACTCTTAGCCGCCTCTTGCGGTGCATATCATTTAACGTAACATCTTTTGCTGACGTCCCTCTGTCCGACGATCCTTTCTCAGTCATTTTCTGATCCAATCGATCAATCATAACGAATTCAAAACAAAAACGGCAATTTAACTTTCGCAACCGTTATTTCCAGCGCCTTCTTACGATGCCGACATCACCACTTCCCCGACTCCTCCTAATGGGCCCCTTCGTCGTCCATGCGATGGCTGGTAACTGCTGCTGGAGAGACAGCTGGGGAAACAGCTTGCAAGACACCGGATACGGCAATAGGAACTACAACTATGATACGCTATGGCTCACGTGGGACGAGCCTGCACAGATCGTTCGATGTGGTCTCTCTGGCAACTTTCAACCCGGAACGAAGTGCTCCTCTGCAACCTTCAAGGACGAAAACGGCAACCTTCAAGCATTAACGAACATCTCCTTTGGTAGCGACCCTCAGCCCTTCCAGTTCCGCATAGGTATCAATCCGGGGAGCTGCGACCCTTTGCCAAACGAGAAGGTCGTCACCGGCTGGGAAGGCTGGGGAGTGTTCATGTGGGAGGGCCATGAATTTGCCACAGAGCCGTTGGGACTCTGCAATACGGACCATTCAGCGTGAGCCCGGCATGGCTTCTTTTCTACATACGTTGGACTGCAGTACACGGCATGCGGGGTTATATCCGAACAGCTCATACGAGTATCGATCGACGTTTGTTTCCTAGCTAATAGCGAATTTTGTACTCGGAAGATACCAAAGTCTTTTGCTCATCTTAACTACTGAAATCCACTCGCATGGTTTGAACTCAAAGCGCCGCTCGAACTGGTCAGTCGCGCTCTCGACGCACGCGTGTTGGCGATCGGCGAAGAGGCCGCTGTGCTTCCGTACCCGACTGTGGTACTGGGTCGTCGCAGTGTCAAAGATCTATTACCATCGCTCCGTGACTCTCTCAGGGGTTCCATACAAAGAAGCCTCACAAGTACGACGCCAATCTCCAAGATCGTGGGATAGATGTAGATGCTCACGCGAGCTTATCCGAACCTAACGTACGCAACCACAAACAGTAGACTCTCTCATTTCCGCACAGGCCCGCAGAACTCCGCTAATCGCCATGATAGATCTTCAGATCCATGATCGGTGGATCTTCAAGTAAAAGCCTAATGCTCAAGAATAACAATGCTTTCAATTCCATGAATCCCGCGTAATGTGGGGTGCTAATAGGGCCATTCAGATCACATGCAGAGGCAAATTTATCAGTGAGCGGAATGATTGCGGAGTTGAGGGATTCAGTCATTTAGTGTTCAGACCTCCGACGAGACTTGAATTTCAGAGTTTATTACCCCGCCACGGGCTACCAGGAACACTGTATTTCAAAAGTATTTTGAAATATTAGCAATTTAGTGAGGGACAAAGTGAGCAAATTCTGTTTAGGTAATATGATGCCCCGCTACTAGTGTTCCGTTTCGCTATGAGAAAACATTTCTCATCGCCTGGGTTCTTTTCTTGACTATAGGTAGCTCCTACAAGCACCATTGAAAAGGCCAAATACGTCTGTGTCACTATCTACCCCCTATCTTAGAGGTTTCGTGGCTGATAGACGTGCGTCCAGGACCTTTCTCAGGTATAGGTATACCAGACTGCTGGGTCCCTTCCTTGGCCGAAGAGACCAAGTCACTTTCTTGTTGCCCATCTGTCTCCTCGTCAGATGGACTGGTGTCTTGTCTCTTATCTCTCTTCAGATAATAGTGCATAATCCACGTGAATAGGATCAACGCGATAGCGCACCCAAGGCAAAAAGAGAACCCCTTTCTGTATCTTGGAGACTCGACCGTCGGAAATGTTAGCAAGGGCGTCCATGCCGTTGAACTCTGAGACAACAGATTGATGAGCACCAAGGTGAAGCTTCGCTCCTCGGGACTGTCTCGCAGTAGATTGTTGACCCACCCGTGGAAGACGGACGACAGGGCGTTAGACCAATACATAGTTGCGAACCCAAACCACAAGCCTGCTTCAGGAACTGTCCATATAGTCAACAAGACTAGTCCCACAGCGTTCAAAAAGGAGCAGATAGTGATGGCCCATGCTGGCCCGAGGAAGAGGTCCGAAGCGAAACAGGCGATAAGCGTGTAGGCAATACCCAACGCCGGCGAAATTGTGCCGAGCTCGTTGACCTTTGCTGCACTGTATCGACCGAGACTTTTGATCCAGAGGAGATAAGATCCGGTGTTCTTGTGGATACCGGCGTTCCAGAAAAGAACGTCTGTCGTGATAACCAGCCAGAAACGGAACCCCAAAAGGGTGCGCTTGATATGACCAAATTTCATCTTGCCGTGCAGCACATGCCCGTGTTTCTCGAGCCGCTCTCGGGCAACTCGAAGATCATTGTCGTTGACGCACCATTTATTGGGCTGATCGACCATTCCTGGGATGACGAAGTAGCCCAAGATGCCTACAGGAATTGTGATTGAGGCGCAGATGATGTACATCCAGCGCCATCCTTCCATGCCTGAATACCGAAGTTAATAATCTGATTCAAGTAGTTCTAGGTTTCGTAAACGTGGTCTCACCGCGAACTCCCTCCAAAGAAGTTGATGCGCCCGCTTGGATCAAGCCTGCAGTCAGAGTGCCGGCAGCTAAGCCTGTGTAGAAAATGCCACCACGGCGAGCAATCTCGTGGCCTCTATACCAAGAACCTGATTTTCAATGAGCAGCTATACGGCCGACGGATGGCTAAGACATACCGAAAACGTAGTGCATAGCGGGGAAGAAGGCGGCTTCAAACCAGCCTACCATGAAACGATACGCCGCCAACTCTGCGTAAGAGTTGACGCGATACTGAAGAAGAGTGAACACTCCCCACAGGACGTCGCAGATCGGCACCAGATACTGTATAGGAATATATGTCATAATGAATCTGCAGAGTCGGTCAGCTCTGGTACCAAAATATTCGACTCCTCAAAAAGGCCTTACAGAAAGGGGATTTGTCCAAGCACCGAGCCAAGGGTAAAAAGGGTTTGAAGTTGTACGAGCTCGTTGCCGTAGAACCCAAGATCTTCTTTCATACCGGCCACATAGGCATTATTCAAGTTAGACTGGTCGATGTACTTGACCCAATACCCTAGGACAGAGTACGGGACCAGGAACATGTTGATTTTGGTGATGAGACGGCGCTCCTCCGGGGTGTCATCGTCAGAAAACCATTTGATCTTCCACCATTTGTCCCGCGGGACGGACTCTTTCAAAGCCGATGCCATGATGGTCTGACAGCTTTAGGTGAAGTACTCGAAATCACTTGGTTGACTAAGTCAAAAGTAAGCGGAGGCTCGTGCTTGTGATATATCTTTCATTTTGGACCCGTCTGGGCCAGTCTTATCGTCTTCAAAATTTCAGATGAGCCATTGCGCAATAGAATCCAAGAGAATTGCAATCTTTCTGATGCACCACAAGCTTGTGAAGTTGGGGACCGAACTGGTGAAAAGTGGAGGGACAAGACGCGAAGGAAGAAATGGCCAGGGTGTAAGTGAAGAAGCGGCGATAACAGCATGCGATATCGGTAAGTAGAGCCAACGTAATCATATCCAATGCTACGATGGGTCGTTTATATCGAGTAGCGAAGACGGTCACAGGGCGATCGCGGGATGATGTGCTGCAACCCCACAATGATGATAGACGCAACCTTGCTTCGACAGTCTTGGCTCACTTTGACGCACTGCAAGTTCGAACAAAAGGCTGGCTGGCCCATCAAGAATCATCAATGGCGGGTTGATTTAGACTCGTTTTTCACGCGAATCCTATCCAAAAGACGTGTTGTTTATCATGTTTGCCCTGCTTCAAGCTGGATCCAGCTATGTCTTCGTCGCGACTAGTGGTGCAGAACGCCTAATATTCCGCTTAAAAGCATTAAAGATCTTTAGTAAACCAGACAGTATGTACTTATCATTTGAACTCATCATCACTCCTATGACGATTAAGACTCTAATTTAATGCGATGTTTGCCTTAAATGTTGAAAAGATAAACGTATTGCAGCCGCGGCGCTTCGTCAAAATTTCCATACGTGACTGGTCAGATTGGATTTTAGTTGCTCATCAGAAGAAGAACACTCGGAAAAGTTGCTCTTCTTCAATGATTAGGGTCGTGACTGAAACTATCGTCTCATTGTCGAGTAACAAGGAGTTGACCGGGGCAGGCTCTGAAACTGACGTCGCTTAACCCAACTTAGCCCGCAACTGGCAGGATATGGATGACTGAGGTCTTTCAAGCTTTTCCGATTGCGATTGATTTCATCCGCATCACCGTCTTGTCCTTCGAATTAGGAATTGAGATGACTGTCTCTCACAAAATTATCAGATCGATACAATCTCGGCATGTAGCAGTAAATCTTGTCGCTCTTCGGAGAATTCGCGAAACGCATTGTCCCCGCATTTCGAGATTCGCGGCAGAAGCGCCCCTGAAGAGTCGATCCTGAACTGAGTCTCGTACCCGCTGATTGGGTGGACTCTCGGGTTTCGCATCATTCCCTTCGTCTTGACTCGGCTTGAATTGCCCTTTTCTCAATTGCTATTAAAGACGGGTGATATAAACTGTCTCATGTTGACGTTCGTCTGATGTCGGCTTTTACTCACTACTAGAATTCCAGCACGCCTTCTACTAATACAACTTCGTTCTCTTCGTTAAAGCTGTTTGATACAGTCCAGTAACTCACAAGCCGGTCCTTACAGAATTTCTTCATTCAATTCATCGACATGCACTTCACCGTCTTCACCATTGCGCTTGCGAGCCTCGCCAGAGTGGCGATTGCTGGAGTTGCCGTTGCACCTCGATCGGACATCTCTCTTTTCCCCCGAGCTCCCCAGGCGCCAGCGCCTGCTAAAGGCACTTCTACCAAGGTCGCGACGACACCCGAGACCTCAGACCCACATGACAACTTCGACCCCAAAGTGATCATTGGAGGAACAGTTCAGTGCTTAGCTGCAACGTATATTGACACCGTGCATATGAAAAACTCTCCATCTCTAATGCATCTCATCACAGTGCTCCATCAAAGAACGACCAGCTTATTGCAGAGCTCTCTATATGCGGAGGTATCAAGGCACCCATCAACAACTGCCCAGGTACGGAACAGAAATCGACCGGAACATCAGGCAAGGCTCTGTGGACTCTGGAGGCTGCTGCAGGAATGAAGATCAACATCTTCAAGGGTAGATGGGAAGAGTGCTGCAATGCTGGTCGAGCCACATGCAAGGGAAAAGCATTCTCATTGCAGTGCGAGAACGGCACGGACGCTGGCAACCCGGTCACCATCACGCTTTCAAGTGTATAGTACGGGCTTCGAGAGAAGATGAAATATGGGAACAGTACTTGTAATCCGTATCTTAGTTGAACCAAAATTAGAGGAAGCCTTGTCGTAGAAGAATCCTTAAAATCCAAACTAAGTCATATGTGAATCAAAGCTCCCGGGCAGGTTGACCTAGTGTGGTGGGCAGAAGCTCGAACATTGAGCTTCTGAAAAGGTCCACAAAGATACTTCATTTGTCCTATCCTGGAATGTATTTCGTTAAATATTGGATCGAAATAAAGCTTGAACAGACTTCCGAGCTAATTAGGTACGGTAAAAGGTGACAACATCCACAGACGAAGGCCGGAAGCCGCTTGGCAGGTTCGTCTGATGATATCGCGTCACAGAATCGCAACATGCAAGGTCCGCACACTCAATTCGCCTGGACACCAACTGACTGCAGCCTCAAACACACAAAACGAGAACGAAGTGTCTGAAACAGAAGGGTTGAGTGTATCGCTTCACCTATCAGAGCCTGAGCGTGCGAGAAGACCTCGAGAAGGCCTTTCCAGCAATAACGCCCGTGGCCCTATCATGCCACTTAGCATAGGTACGAAGCATACCATTGATCGGGAACGTGTCCATGGCCGTGTAGGTAAAGCTCGATGAAACAAAGCTTTGTCGATTCAGGATGACACTTGTGAAGGACAAGCAACGGCAGGCCACTGAGGCGACTGCTCTGAGGTACTGGTTAGTAGTTCTGCGAGCTCCAGTGATGACTCTTGACGAGCAGTGCATCGTGCGAGCATGTAGCAGTTATCACATAAATGAGCGCAGGCAGGGAGTTGTGAATATCAAAAGGACCAGGACGTTGAGTGGGAAAGATTTATTACAATCCAAGACATAAGTACATTGCCCTATTTGCAAACTTGATAGGCTACATCGGGAATCTCATAACAGAGAGCAAGACACCTATCATCATCATGCCCCGCATTTAAGCAACTTTTTTAATTTATCGTGACACGTCAGTCTAGAGACGGCTTGGGAGGTTCGAGCCCTTCTTAACGTCGAAGCGGTCCAAGTTCATGACCTTGTCCCAGACCTTGACGAAGTCCTGCACAAACTTCTGGCCGCCATCGGCCTGGCCGTAGATCTCAGAGACGGCGCGGAGCTCAGCCTGAGAGCCGAAGACCAAGTCGACGCGGCTGGCAGTCCACTTCTTGGAGCCGCTCTTGCGGTCGCTACCCTCGAAGACGTCGGGGTCGCTGGTGGCCTTCCAGACGGTGCCCATGTCCAGGAGGTTGACGAAGAAGTCGTTCGTCAGAGCACCGGGGCGGCTGGTGAAGACACCATGCTTGGAGCCATCGTAGTTGGTGTTCAAGACACGGAGACCTCCAACCAGAGCGGTGAGCTCAGGGGCAGTCAGGGTAAGGAGGTTGGCGCGGTCAACCAAGAAGTTCTCGGTCTTGACGCGACGTGTTGACTTGCCATAGTTGCGGAAACCATCGGCAATAGGCTCAAGGTGGCCAACAGACTCAACGTCGGTCTGCTCCTGTGACGCGTCGGCACGGCCAGGGGTAAAGGGAACGGTGATGTTATGTCCCGCGTTTTGAGCGGCTTGCTCAACACCGGCAACACCACCAAGGACGATCAAGTCGGCCAGAGACACCTTCTTGCCACCAGAGGCGGAGCTGTTGAACTTCTGCTGGACCTTCTCGAGGGCCGACAGGACCTCCTTCAGCTGGCCAGGGTTGTTGACCTTCCAGTCCTTCTGGGGAGCCAAACGGATGCGAGCTCCATTGGCACCTCCGCGCTTGTCACTACCACGGAAGGTAGATGCAGAAGCGAAGGCGGTAGAGATGAGCTTGGAGCCGTCAACACCAGTGGCGAGGATCTCCTTCTTGAGGGCCGCAACATCCTGGTCGTTGATGACGGCGTGGTTGACCTCAGGGATGGGGTCTTGCCAGATGAACTCCTCGGTGGGAACCTCAGGGCCGACGTAACGGGAGCGGGGGCCCATATCACGATGGGTGAGCTTGAACCAGGCCTTGGCGAAAGCATCGGCAAACTGGTCAGGGTTCTCGAGGAAGCGACGAGAGATCTTCTCGTACTCGGGGTCGAAGCGCATTGACAAATCAGTTGTCAACATGGTAGGGAGATGCTTCTTGTTGGGGTCGTAGGCATCGGGGATAATGGGCTCGGCGTTCTTTGCCACCCACTGGTTCGCGCCCGCGGGACTCTTGGTGAGCTCCCAGTCGAACTTGAACAGGTACTCGAGGTACTTGTTGCTCCACTTGGTGGGAGTGGCGGTCCAGGTGACCTCAAGACCAGAGGTGATGGTATCAGGACCCTTGCCGGAACCGTGCTTGTTGACCCAGCCGAGACCTTGCTGCTCAATGGGAGCGCCTTCGGGCTCAGCGGCGACGTTGCTGTCTGGGGCTGCGCCGTGGGTCTTTCCGAATGAGTGACCACCAGCAATGAGGGCAACGGTCTCCTCGTCGTTCATGGCCATACGGCCGAACGTGACACGAATATCTCTCGCGGCAGCAACGGGATCGGGGTTGCCATCGGGACCCTCAGGGTTCACGTAGATAAGACCCATGTGGGCAGCACCCAAGGGCGCCTCAAGCTCGCGAGTGTGGATGTCCGACTTGGTGTCCTGAGATCCGTCAACGACACCAGGGCCGTCCTTGCCCTCGTGACCGTGGGCGTAGCGGATATCGTTACCCAGCCATGTGTTCTCACCTCCCCAGTACACAGACTCATCGGCCTCCCAAGTGTCAGGGCGACCACCAGAGAATCCGGCAGTCTTGAAGCCCATAGACTCGAGGGCAACGTTGCCGGCCAAGATCATGAGGTCGGCCCATGAAATCTTGTTGCCATACTTTTGCTTGATAGGCCACAATAGGCGGCGAGCCTTGTCGAGACTGACGTTGTCTGGCCAGCTGTTAAGAGGAGCAAATCGCTGCTGGCCCTGTGCGACGAAGTTCGGTTAGTAACTTAATCTGACGCGGGGGTTCGGAGCGGACTCCGAGGGTGACTTACCTCGCCACCACCTCCACGACCGTCCTGGACACGGTATGTTCCTGCGCTGTGCCACGCCATACGAATGAAAAGGCCTCCGTAGTGACCGAAGTCAGCTGGCCACCAGTCCTGAGAGTCGGTCATCAGAGCTGTGAGGTCCTTCTTCACGCCCTCGTAGTCGAGGGTCTTGAACGCAGCAACATAGTCGAACTCCTGGCCCAATGGGTTGGTGACGGGAGTGTGCTGGCGAAGAATGTTGAGCTTCAAGGCGTCGGGCCACCAGTCGCGGTTCTTGGTGCCACCTCCACCGGTGTTCATCAGGCGGGTGGCTGGACACTTGCTCTCGGCCATGATTGCTGATTATTCTCTTGTGTAATCTGCTGTGGTATCAATGGTGTTTTCTGTTTTGCGTCTTCAATTGATGGAAGAAAGACAAAAGCAGGGAGGAAAAAAGAAAGACGATCACCCTTTGGGAGCGCGGAAGAGGGACGAGAACCCCGCGTTTTATGGCTAAGGGTCATGGCGACGCCCCCCGACCCCTCATCCAGTTGCATGACCAATAGCCAGAATCTTGTTGGCGGTTGGGCGGGATAGACCAAAGCCGAGTACATAGTGAATACCACTGTGCGCTCACATCTATTTCCCAATTATCTTGCACTAACGCGTGACAGCAGCCATCCATTCCAGACTCGATTCTAGTGCGGGTGGGGGCGAGGGACGTGGGAGGGCAGCTTGAGAGGCAGCTCGGGCCTGGTATGACAAATGGGGGGAAGCTAGGAAAGCCACGGGATGGCGATGTTCTCAGGGTCCTTGTGTTCGAGATGATCTAGATCAATCGCGGCAAGCCCGTTGCGGTCAATCCGCAAGGCCTTCCAATTGTTCTCTCCTTCCACGGACGTTCACCTCGAGGCGAGAGGCAACAAAACGATTGTCCCTTTGTTATCCATCTGTTAAGAGCCAGCTAGGGCGTGCTCTGGTTGCTATGACGCGCACATTGGGATGACTTAGAGCTCGCTCTAGCAGATTTCGGAGGCATTGCCACACTGGGCCGTTAGCCTCACAGTCCCAATAAGATGCAACAGTACCGTGAACTTGCGTGACCAGCTTGGAACAGTAGCTTGGGCCGAGTCAAAATGCCGTGCGGGGAGGACCCATCGAGGGAGCCTGTGAGCCTGGGGAAAGGGAATGTGCAGCAGATCGACACACCATCTTTTGTCCAATCGAAACGAACATGATAAGCAGAAACCATGTGGAATAGTTAAACAGTGACATTGAGTTGCAGCAGGGTGGAGGTACCTCTGGGTCCCTCTGCCCCGTCTGTCCACATTCCGCTCGCTCCGAGCCGGCTGCCCCAGCCTGTCCACTTCTGCTATTACTCCATGTTGTGTTCTGTTGAAATACGCTGTGCGTGAATGGCTGTTGTCTTAAAACTAACCCCGCAGTATGCTCACTTTCCTCTAACCTCAGGTGGTTTCTCTGCAGTGAAGAAAAACGAAGCATGCAGCAAACTGTTCATATTCGCCGAACCGAACCGCCCGCGCGACCCCTCTCTACTTGCTATATATACCGGGCTGCATGAGAAAGCGACCGGGGGTAAGCTTCTCGAGAACCTCGGCGACGTCACTCAACCCCACTTTGTTTCCTCGGTGCCGCGTCGACGCCAGACACTGGTTCTCTGATTACCAACGCTAGCTCCCAAACCAGGGTAGTCTGCGACAGAGATGGTACTCGATAGAAGGCCTCTGAAGCTAAGACCGCCGATGACCGGCGGACTTTTGATGGTGTACGGGGATTATCACAGGCGAATGGGATATCGACATCCCAAGATATCAAATCTTCATCACACACATCAACAGCAACCTCTACGGCCCCCGTCGAGGAGAACGAGAAGAAAACGGCCAGCTCGCATTGGACATGGGCTTATGCGTTGTCGAACCTTCTTCGATTTTGATGGCTGCTGACCACTGCTGCGCCCAAGCTTCTTCCTCTCCCCCGCAACGCTTGGCAACTCCGGGATTCGTGCGAAACATCCCCGACTCGCGCTTTTGTTTTTTGCCATCCGCTCAATTCGCCGATTGACCGGCATCGCACAGTCGCTGGACCCCACCGGTCAGTCGTTCGCAATCGTTGATATCATAGACTTCAAAAGGCGGAGCATTGAGAGCCCAGAACACCGTTGGATGGATCCGTAGTCACATGCTAGCGAACCCCCTGTATCCTGGCAGCGATGGGCCGCCACCAACCAGTGGACTTTTCCTTCAACGTCAACCGGACGCTTGGAATCTGGAGTCTGGGCGAAGACACCTTGGAGGCTAATGGGACTAACTGAATTCACACATTATTAATGGTTTCAGAGGATAATTGGCTGCAGTAAGCTTTGAGTTCCACGTGGGTTGAACACGGGAAGACGGTGTGCGAAGCCGACTGGGAATTCAGTCCCTACGTGTGCAACCCAATTGTGGCAACTCCAAGTGCATGAACCAATTACTCACAGGATATGTTGAAATGTTTCTTGTTACTATTGGAGTAAGTTTAATACCGTTTCGTTTCGACTGCCTTCGACCCTATCCAAGAGTACTGCTCCAGCCGCTGCTCAATATTCTGTCTCGTCTTAAGCTGTGGCGACCAATAAAATGGCGCGCATGATATCTTGCGCTTCGCAGCCTTCCCGACGGGATCATGTAGCTGAAGTCTTAGCAGAGTTCAGCAGGCGGCTGTTTTAAGTAGATGACAGCTGTTGTCGATCCATGTATCGTCAAGTCACCCGTAGTAGTTCGTGCTACTCCTCCTTCTAACATTGACACCTTCTGGGTGAAACATGACGTGCAAGGAAGAGCTGTTCACTGGCTGCGCTAAGTCCAGTTGTGTGGCTGGTAGGAATTCAGCCGTAGATCTAATGCTCCGAAGGAAATCTCCAGCCGCGGCCCGCAGGTGTGACTGTCCCATCAAACGAGATATTTCCCGATTCTTCCTAGACCCAGCACAAAGATAGGGGTGCGGAAATCATCAGAGTTACAGGTTGGCATCCTTTGCTCGATCTTATGAAACTGAATTCACGTATCACGAACATTATCAAGCAAATTACTTGCTTCGCACATATTTTGGAACACAATCTCACATCAATGAACATACACTGTTCTTTTTGACGGTAAACTCGAACCTGTGAAGAGGCCGTGCAAGGATCTGCAAAAGCTTCAATTATTTCATATTTTCGCTAGCCTAATGGATAATGCTGATTACGCCTGGATTGCAGCAAAGAAACGTCCCAGCTTTTGTTATAGCACTTTGGCTACATCGTGTTATGATCTGTCTTCATTGAGGGAACGGCGTAGCCTTCACAAAAGCTGACGTATAAATCTCGTAGTTATTGGAAGCCACAAGGACAGCTTTTTGGTCGAACTCAAATGCACTGTCGAAGAGTCGAGAAGCAAAAAGATGTCTCGATACTTGCACAGTTGATGAAGTAAACCAATCATCACATGGACTTTCCTATCAGCCCACCACTTTCCTGGGATACAGTTAGTGATGCGTCAATTCAACAGGAAACATCATCGTGTTACCCCTTCACGCCTGCGGCGTTTGTGCTTCCGCCATAATATTGTACCGGCCATACCTAACAGTGATGCCGAAGCTGTCAAGGTTAGCACACTCTCCGAGAATCCCATGTTGGACGGGTTGCACCTATGCCTCCCAGCACTCCGATTACCACTACTCCTGCCCCTGTGGTGAAGGAAACACCATTATTGGCTGGTAGAGCGGATGGCTGGTAGAGCGGATGGCTGCGGTGTTGTGTCGGCAGCCTCACTGGAGAGTGGGATTGTAGAGGATGTATGTGATGTAGAGGGAAGCGTGGGCACCACCGCAGGCGCGGTGACGGTGACCGTTTGAGGAGGCTGAGTGACGAAGACCGTGTTTGTTGGGCTAAGGCTAGCCTGGCTGAGACTGCCGCCGAAGTTTGGACCTGATGGAGCTGGTTGAACCGATGGAACTGGTTGAACAGATGGAACTAATGGAACTCGTGTTGAGGTGTGAAATGTTGTTCTTGGGACTGGCAGTGTAGGAGTGGGTGGATCAGGAGGTGGAAGTGTTGATGTCGGTACCGGTGTTGATGGACGAGTTGATGATGGAGTGAGCAGAGCCGGCTTTGATGTTGTTGCATGTGGGATCGCAACTACTGGTAGTTCCGAGACGATCAAAGGTCGGTTTGGTGTAAGTGGCCCAGTCGGAGTGTTCGGATCAGTGCGGCCTTGTTGCTGCTGCTGCTGCTGCTTTTCTTGTTGTTGTTGTTGCCTACGGACAATCTCGAGGTCTAGCCTGGGTGGAGGAGCCGCCCTCCTGTTGGCCATCGATAGACCAACCATGATGAGTGTGAGTCTTGGAGGTAATCTGGAAGGATGTGTGTAAGACTTGGGATCTCTAGGCTTTAGAGAGAAGTGGAACAGGTCAGACAAACCAGTGGCGGAGCAAGTTCAGACCTGGAAGCCTATGAGAGTGTCCCGAGGGGGACGGATTGTCATGACAGCTGAGTCAACATGAGTCTGGTCTTGTCAGGATACGAACTACTAGCATGTCTTGTAATGTAACCGGTCCCATACCTCTGGTTTTACTTCAAGTCAAACAGGTCCAACGTTGGCTCCAGCGTCTGGGCGTGCGTAATCGTCTTGACAGGATTTCAGCGACAGGAGGAAAATTCCGCGGGGTAAAGTTGACATTTGATATCGGCTCCTCTTGAGTGGAGAGAGAGGCAATATGGTGACCCCGAGCAAGGGTTGAGGCTCCGGTGTCTTTATTACCGCGCAGCTGAATGCAAGGTGGTGACACATGGCAGGCCGGCGAGTGGTTTTAAGCTTGGCGCATCACCCTTGAGCGTTTCACGCTTACTGACAGGCCAGCCAGTAGCGTAGCGTTACGAGCTGATTTGGGTAAAAGTCAATCACCCCAAGGCAGATTGATCCCGTCGGCCGTATGCACCCGCAAAACGAATTGCAGCGGAAACTCTGATACTCTCGAATAGACTATTTTTGGGAACATTTGCCGGGCAGTGTCAGGCCTGTCTGCGTACTCCTTTACGTCGGCGACTGTTTGCCGTTGTGTAGGAGAGGCGTGGATACAGACGCCCGGGACTCAACACCAGCCGGTGTTAGTCTGAAATCGCCCGTCAGAGGTCTTGGCGGACGAGTTGATGATCTGTGTGTCGGGATTTCGAATCTTGGCTGAACGTTGAAAAGCAATTCAGACTCGTTATTTACACGGATCGCCTCACAAAACTCGGGGGTCGCGCAAGTCGTAGTCCTGGAACCCAATGTTCTCGAAACAGTCGGCATCTCTATTGACAATGGCAGCTGCTGGAAGTGCGTCTCCTCGCACTCTGCAGCAGGGCATTCGTAGAAGCATATCTGCGGCTGCTTCGGGTGGTTTGCACCTGCTGACCAGCGAGACGGATCTCAACCAAGGCCGAGAACACGACGAACACATATCGCCGACGCGGGTCTCTGTGAGGGATCGCATGAGCCTCCGTTCCAGAAGCCCCGGATCATCGAGTCTATCAGATCTGGATCCCTTCTTTGATCGAGCAATGTCACTGTCTTCCATTCGGGAGAGAGATAGTGACAACGACAGCCAGTTCCGCAATCCATTTGCAGACACGAACTCTGTGGCAGACACGCAGGCAGACGATGCTCGGAATCCGTTCGACGATTCAAGTGCCGAGGACACACTGCAGGAGCAGCCTCCAGAGCCGCCCTATCACATTTTCACCAAGAGGCAAAAGTGGTTTGTTATTGTCATTATAGGCACAGCTGGGTTGTTCTCTGGCCTATCGTCAAACATCTACTTTCCCTCGCTCGATGCCATCTCACGGGTAGGCCCTTTTAGTACCTCGGATTTACGAACATTAGCTAACTTTAATATAGGATCTACATGTGAGCGCCGATATGGTCTCGTTGACGATCACCTCCTATCTCATTATCCAAGGCATTTCGCCGCTCTTTTGGGGCTCTATCTCAGATGCCTTAGGGAGACGACCTATCTACATCGCCTCCTTTGCCGTCTACATCATTTCCAACATCGGTCTCAGCTTTTCGCCAAATTTCACCATTCTCATGGTTTTCAGAGGGTTGCAAGCGGCCGGCAGCGCTTCGACCGTCAGCATCGGTAAGCCCGACCCGAGGGCGATCAGCCCAAACCCACCAAACCTATTTTTAAAAGAAACCACACTCGTCATCAAGTTCTAAGCACCACTGTAGGAAACGGTGTCATCCAGGATATCTCTCCTCCCGCGGAGCGGGGTGAGTTCATTAGTTTTTACCAAGCGAGTAAGTCGATGCCTCCTGTTTCATGCTCTGCAGTGAGTGGTTGGTGCTCGGAGTTGCTTACTCGGAGGTAATCTCGAAGTCCGAAACTTCAGCATAGCAGTTGGGCCTGTGCTCGGCGGTCTGCTCGCAAACTTCCTCGGTTTCCGATCCATCTTTGTCTTTCTTTTGATACTCTCCTCGGTAGTCACTATTGTGATTATCGTATTTCTGCCCGAGACCATGCGAAGCATTGCCGGGAATGGCTCGCTCCGGCTGGGGGGTGTCTATCAGCCCCTGATACGCCTTGTTACAAAAGAGCTTGATTATTTAGAAGACCCGGAAGAGCCTCTTCCGCGGAAGAAGGTGACAGCAGCAACCTTCTTGGAGCCTTTGCGTCTGCTCGTACAGAGAGACATACTCATCAACCTCATATTCGGCGGTGTTGTTTACACCATCTGGAGCATGGTCACGTCAAGTACCACTGGATTGTTCAAACAGCTTTTCAACCTAAATGAACTACAGATTGGCTTGGCGTTTCTACCCAATGGTATGTTATACCTACGCTCCACTCTGGACGACTTACACGAAATCTGACTCACTCTTTCACAGGATTCGGAACTATCATCGGCTCAGCCATAGCTGGAAAGCTAATGACACGAGATTACAAGGCAATAGAGGAGGCATACAAGGCATCCCATAACATGGAGAAGTCCGAAAAGCTGACAGCCAAGAACATGCCCGCCGACTTCCCGATAGAAAGAGCGCGTCTTCGTCGTTTGCCATGGGTCGTCGTCATATTCATCGCATCTACTGGTGCTTACGGCGTCTCGCTCAACTTCCCCTCAGCGACCTCATTGACAGGCTGGATCGCTGTTCCGCTTACACTACAGTTCTTCATCGCCGCTACGAGTAACGCTGTGTTCGCCCTCAACCAGACCCTCGTCACGGATTTGTGCCCCGGCAAAGGAGCAAGTGCTACCGCCATCAACAACCTTGTTCGATGCGGCCTAGGAGCGATTGGGGTGGCGTTCATAGAGCAGTTCATCGCTTCAACAGGACCTGGGGCCGCGTTTCTTGGACTTGCACTTGTCATGGTTGTCGTTGGGCCGTTGGCGGTTGTTCATTGGTACTGGGGCCAACAATGGAGAGCTGCAAGAATTCAGGCGAAAGAGATGACAGAGACCGAGAAAGAGGTAGGGCGTTCGGGTTGAACAGTCCCCTCCGAGACTAAGACGCTCGTCAGCATTTACAATCGTTCAAAAAGCCAGCATACGCTCCAGAATACGGAGCCTACATACATGTTTGCATCATTGGGAAAGGGATAAATAGACAAAAGCATGAGCATCTCCTCCAATGTGATGAACTTCGCGCAACTATTACCCATAGCCAAGGCATTTCAAGAAACGCGTGACAATCTAGAAGATTCAACGCTGACTAGCTGTTTTATTCTATCTACATTCTTTGAGAGCCCAGCCATCCAATTCAAGAAAGCTCACGCCACTGTTCATGCTTCGAGAGTTACCTCCGAAGCATCGCTTTGCTTTCTGCGGCAGATTCAGCACCAGCCAACTATCGCGTCGTATCCATGGCAGTGGTTACGACTCGCAGCGTAAGTGGAGCTGGCTCTATTTTCAGACAAGAACCCCCAGACAAGAACCCCCAGACAAGAACCCCCAGACAAGAACCCCCAGACAAAATCTGTCTCCAGTCTGGCCTATCAACGTGGCTCGAAATGCTGATGACTTACACACGAGCGTTGGCCTCAGATCAGCCCCGCAACCGACCTATAACTATGGGTCAGTGTCTTGTTTTGAAAGAACCTAAACAACTGTCAGTTCGTCGCATCCACTGGTAAATTTCAACCGACATTTGATCCCATCAATCGGACTGGTTCCTTTCGTGTCTTAGTCAGGACTCACCCAAGGTTCGGCTTTCGGTTCTGGTTCTTTCCCGATCAATCGGCCGGGCCGACCCCGGACTCGGCTTACCGCTGGCATGCATACCCGAGCGGGGTTCGTCTTTTCAGCAACGCGATTGACATTTCTATAGACGGCCGGCACGCCGATGGTGCTCCGGAGTGAGGTATCGCAATGATAGTTATCCTCGGAAGACTTGAGCTCATGAGTATATATTTCGTTGCTTCATCCTGCAAATTAGCATAGCTCTTGGCGACTTTCCACAGCTGAGAACTCCGATCCATCATCCCACCGTCCCGAGTCTTTACTGTGTCTTTATTCAGGATACTTGCAATTCATTATGACGGCTCCCGAAGTTCATGCTGCGGACGTGAGTTCCAAAGCCATCAAAATTCAACAACAACTATCCCAGTACCTCGACAAATACGTTTCAGACAACCAAAAGTCACTGCAATGCAACAAGGAGGCCTCCGGCTCCTTGCCAGGAGGAACAACCCGCTCCGTTCTTTACTATGAACCTTTCCCATTGGCGTTTTCGGGAGGTCATGGTTGTCACTTGACGTCCATGGACGGCGAAGAATACCTCGACTTCCTCTCCGAGTACTGCGCTGGCATGTTTGGTCACTCGCATCCCGACATCATCGCTGCGATTGAGAGTGTTACCAAGTCAGGATTTACTCTCGGTGGACCAGGACCTAAAGAGGGCGAGCTGGGAAAGTTGCTTGTGGACCGATTCCCAAGTATAGATGCCATCAGGTTCTGTAACTCAGGTACGGAGGCCAACACCATGGCCATTGCGACTGCTCTGCACTTTATTGGGAGGAAGAAGGTAATTACTATTTCAATCCCTGCAAGACTTCCGGACTTTGCTAACAATTTCACCAGATTTTGGTTTTCGAAAATGGCTATCACGGCGGCACACTAGCCTTCACGCCAGGAAACCCGTTGATTCTCCCTCATGACTTCGTGCAAGGTCGATACAACGACATTGAGTACACGCGCCCTCTCATCACCGAAGAACTCGGCATCATTATCGTCGAGCCGCTGCAAGGTGCAGCCGGCATGTTTGCTGGAACGAAGGAATTCCTCCAGTTTCTCAGAGACGAGGCCACCCGCGTCGGCGCTGTCTTGATCTTTGACGAAGTCATTACCTCGCGCCTCAACTACGGCGGTCTGCAAGAGATCCACGGAATTGTTCCCGACATGACGACAATCGGTAAGCACTTTGGAGGCGGCTTCTCCTTCGGTGCCTTTGGCGGAAAGAAGGAGATTATGGACCTGTACGACCCGTCGTCTCCCACGAGCCTGCATCACTCCGGCACCTGGAACAACAACAAATTCTCCATGACGGCAGGTGTTGCTGCGACGAAGCTGCTTTCGAGAGAAGCCCTCGATAAGAACAATAGCCTCGGCAACAAGCTGAGAGACGGACTTGGCGCTCTTTTCAAGGCCAAGGATGAGTCGATACTTACTCTGAGTGGGTTCGGCAGCGTCATTGGAGTGCACTTCAACGGACCCTCGGCAGAAACCCTGCGAGACTTGTTTTTCTTTTACATGCTGAGCAAGAGGATTTACGTCGGTCGTCGGGGATTTCTGGCGTTGAACATTACCCATGAGGAGGAACATGTTGACAGGGTATTGCAGGCAGCGAAAGAATTCTGCGAAGAAGCTTTGTAGATGCCGTTTTATTATCTAAGCCACAATGAACTCTCAGTAGTAGGTATCCTCCACGGTGGTGATGATGCCTGACTCGGGATGAAGCCTCAAGCTTAACGCCACATCCCATTTCGATGCGTCGGGCCGTAGTCTGATGATTCTTTTTCGGCCCGGACGTTGGACAAACCAATATGTGGCCCGCTATGCCCCTGCTCGAAATACCGATTTCCGGAGTCTTGACGGTGGTGCTCAGAGAGGAAGGTTGATAAAGACGCAGGATCAAGGTCTCTTGGCGGGTTCAGGGTAACGTGGTAACCCCCTCGATCCCTGTTTATCGCAGCAGATCAGCCTATCGCGCGGGGTAAACAACGCCGAAGCGGCGCACGGCATCCGTGCTCTTAAGGACGCCTCGCCAGCCAATTCAAACACTCATCCCTCACACCATCCTCAATCAGTCTTACGCGAGAAGAGACGCAATTCGTCAGTCTTCACTCACCTCCGCCCTAGGTTGTCCGACTGGTCTCCGGCTCTCCTCCGGCCGTCATCCACAATGCCGGACACCCGGCCCCGCCGCATGGCCCCACTCATCCAGCTCATCGCACTCCTCTCCCTTCATCCCGGCCATGTCCTCGGTCAATCCTCGCCGGGATTCCCCATGGTCATCAACACATGGGGCGGACCCTTCACTGCTGCCACCGACGCTGCGTACCAGGCGCTCCTGAAGCCGGGCACCTCGGCCCTCGACGCCGTCGAGATCGGCTGCGCGACCTGCGAAGCCAATCAGTGCGACGGCAGCGTCGGTTTCGGAGGATCCCCGGGCGAGAACTGCGAGACGACTCTCGACGCCATGATCATGGACGGAGTGACCATGAAATCCGGCTCCGTCGCCGCCCTCCGCCGCGTCAAGAATGCGATTGGAGTGGCCCGCCATGTGCTTGAATACACCTCACACACAATGCTTGCCGGCGACCTCGCGACGGAGTTTGCCATCGAGAACGGCTTCACCGCAGAGACCCTATCAACTGAGGCATCCACCGAAAGATGTGCTGAATGGAAGAAGGGCAACTGCCAGTCAAATTACAGACAAAACGTCACCCCCGATCCGAAGACTGCGTGCGGCCCGTACACGCCGGTTGAGCTCGACTCCAGCTCTCCAGACTACTTCAACCTCATCGCGCCAGACTCCGTCCAAGCCTCTCACGACACCATCTCCATGACAGCAATTGATGCCAATGGAATCATGGCGGCGGGTACGTCGACGAACGGCGCTTCGTTCAAGGTTCCTGGGCGCGTGGGCGATGGCCCTATCACTGGCTCCGGCTCGTATGTTGACGGTGATGTCGGCGCTTGCGGCGCTACGGGTGATGGCGACATCATGATGAGGTTCCTGCCGTGTTATCAGGCTGTTGAGAGCATGAGGAGGGGTATGACCCCGGAGGAAGCGGCACGAGATGCCGTCGTCCGCATGGTCAAGAAGTACCCGGCAGTGTCAGCTGGTATCGTGGTGGTCAACAATAAGGGCGAGCATGCAGGAGCAGGTTCGGGGTGGACTTTCACCTATGCATACAGAGGCGGGACGATGAATGCGACGCAGGTTGTCACTGTGCCCCCGGTCGTTGTTGGTCGGTCATTGACAGTCCAGATGCCTTAGAAAACAATTTGGTGCGAGATTTCATATAACTTTACTGATTAGATGATGAATATTGTTATCTTCATGCATGTGAAATTCATAAACTATTAGTATAGGTACTAGTGATACCTTTTAACTAGTTAATATAAGGGGTCATAATATATAGGTGAAAATATATTATATATTAAAGTTATAGATATAGTAGTGAGGGTAGTAATATAGTATTAAAAGCTAGAGAGATCTCTACTTTCTTATTAACTAGATTTTATTATATCTATACTAAGTAGTAAATATAGTATTATTCTAATATTAGTAGTCTTTTCTTTTTACTATATACTATATACTATATAAAACGCTTAAAAACGTAATATATACTATAATAATATAATTACTATACTTTTTACGTAAAGTATATAACTTACTATATTTCTTTTCTATTTTATATACTATTAGTTAATATATAACGTAGTAGTTAGGTTTCTAGTATTAGGTTTCTATCTCTAATATTATCTCCTTCTTATATATTACTCTTAATTAACCTATCCCTCTATATATATATATATCTTATTAGTATTAATAAAGCTTTTTAATACTTTATTTAGAGTACTTTTTATAAAAGTATTAGTAAAGTTATTATTACTATTAATTTAATATATTCTTTCTACTTTTTATTATTTATATAACTTTTAGATTACTATAATATTAATTATTAAGTGTTTCTCTTTTATAGTATTAAGCTTAATAAAGTACTTATAGAGTAAGTAAGAGTCTATATAGATAATAGTTAGGATTACTAGTTAATTAAGTTTATTAGTAATAATCTTAAGGGTTATAGCTATAATATATATTATATTAATACTTATTATTATAGTATATACTTTAGAAGTTAATATACTTCTTATAATATATTTACTCTTAGTTAAACTATAGTAAACTATATTCTTAGTTATCTTAAATATATTATTAACTTACTTCTTATTAATAAGGATAATTATAAAGCTTAGCTAAGAAGTTATATCTTTATTATTAGTAAAAGATCTATTAATAAATATAAATAACTTAGCCTCTAATAAGTTAAAGAGGATATATTAAAGTTCTTAGTTAACGTTTATTATCTACTATTTAATATACTTATTTAGTACTTTAATATTATCTACTATTAGGTTTTAATATTAAGCTATAGTAGATAGATTAAAATATACTTTTAGTTAGTAGATTAATATAATATATACTCTATAAGTATATTATTTAATATATTATCTTTTTATTTTATTTAATAATACCTTTATATTAATAAAGTAAAGCTTTTATATTTATTTCTTCTAGTATAAGTAGATATTTCTTTACTTAAGAAATATAATACCTCTCTTAAATATAATAAAGTATTTTTCTATTAAATATTCCTTTAGTTTCGCTATAAATCCTACTTATTAGAGCTTTTTTTCTTTTTTAACGTTAAACGTAAAGTTAGTAATACTAAAGGTATTATCTATTTATATACTAATAATACTAACTAATAGGTTTTTATTTAAAGAGATTATTAAGTATAAGTTATATATAGAAGTTCTTATTAAAAGCTTTATAAAGTATTACTTACTATATATCTCCTACTAGTATATTTTTAACTTAGCTAACCTATATAGTAGCTTAATAATCTCTATAATAATATCTTCTAAGTACTTATAATAGATTTATATAAGTAGTTAAGTAAAGATAGATCTAAAGAGAGCTTTAAGTACTTAAATATACGCCTAAGTAATATCTCTTAACTATACTATAAAATAGAAGAATAGTATAAATATAGATATAAGGATAAAAAGGAATCTCTAGCTAGTATATTATATTATTAAGCTCTACGTTAAAATAAATCTCTTTTTATTATTACTATAGCTTTATACTATAAGTTATACCTTCTTATATAGTTTTCTATTTTTTTCTTTAACTTTATATATAATATATATATTAAATAACTATATATCTTTATAAATATGTAGGTTATACTTAACAAAGTAAAGGATACTTTTCTTAATAAAGCTATTAATTTCTATTATAGAAACTTATTCAAATAACTTATTAAGTATCTTAATAACGCTATTTTTATATAGTTTAATTACTTATATTAAAACTACTATCTCCTTAGTTATTATAAACTAAGTAGTTATAAGTTTATTAAGAGTTTTTTCTTATAAATCTAAGTTTATTTCTTATAAGAAGATATATATATAGAAAGTTATTAATAATATATAGTAAAGAAACTATCTATATCTATATTTTATTAGTGTTCTTTTTTATAGAAAGTTAGAGTTAATAATAATATAATCTTCTATTAGTTTCTCTAGTTTATTAATACTCTTATTACTAAAAGAGGTTTTATCTTTAATTAGGTTATTTAGGAAAGTCTCTAGGTTTTTATAGAATAGTTTAATATATATTAATTAGAAGATAGATATTTTAGTACTTATATTAATAATATATTCCTTTTTTCTAGAAGTTATAAATTAATATAAGCTTTACTAGCTTTTCTTCTTATAGTAAATAAGAATATTTAAGTTTACTATAAAGTTTATAATTTTTAATATATCTAGGTTATTATATATATTAAGTATAGTAGTAACTTACTTATTAGTTTTAATTTTCTAAACTTTCTTTATAGCTTTATAGATTATTCTAGCTCTTTTTATAATAGTTAGGATTAGTAATAACTCTTTAACTATTCTTAAGTACATACTAAAGATAAAGAGAGTTAGTATAAAGCTATTTAGTCCTATTATATTATTAATAGCTTTTATTATTATCTATAGGATATTTATATAATCTATTAATAAGTAGTCCTTTTAAATAACTTAATATATTTTTAAAAAGGTATATAGTATCTTTTAACTTTACTTATATTATTATATACTTCTATAGGAATAGCTTTAACTATAATTCTTATTATATTTATATTTATCTTGAACTTATTAGAAGTATAATTTATTTTAATATCTATAATAATATAGTTTAGAGGTTTAATATAGATATTAATTTAATATTATTATAGTATATTCTAAATAGCTTTAGATTTCTAATTTAGTAGGAACTATACTACGTTAAACGCTATTACTTTATTAATAATATATAGTATAAGGTCTCTATTTAGTTAAACTATATTAATAATAATTATATAGTTAAAGTTAATATTATTTTTAAAACTTAGCTTAAATCTAAATAAGTTTATACTATTCTCCTAGTAGTATTTATAATAAAGTATTATCTTTTTAATAATCTCTTATTTAACTTTATATTTTAACTTATTAAGAAAGTTCTATAAACGTTTCACTATTAAGTAGCTAAATCTCTTATATAGGTATTAAACTTCTTATTTAATAAACTAGCTATCTATAAATATCTCTTCTTAGTTAAGGAGTATTTATAGATATTTATATCTATTTATAATAAGTATATTAATATTATTTCTTATAATTAAGTTAATAAGAAAGTTATATAGTATACTTATCCTCTTTATATTTTATATATAGAATAAGAAAAGTATATCTATAAATAAGATATAGAATATAATACTTTTTAATAATATTAATATAATAACTATACTTAGAGAGTTAATTTTCTTTCTAAAACTAAATTATATTTTAACTTTATTAGTTTTAGATTTATTAAGTTTAATAAAGTATTATTTCTAGAGAACTTTAAATTATTTCTTATTACTTATTAAGTATTTTAAAATACTTATATTAAGTATAATCTTAAAGAACTTCTTAGCTAAGTAGATAGTATTAAGTAAGAAAGTTTATAATATCTTAGTTTTAATTTTAATACTTTTAAAGTTTAATTTACTTTTACTATATTAATATACTTTATTAGTAAAGTAAGTATATATCTATCTTATATTAAACTAGATTAACTATAATATAGTAATTATAAAGTTTATATCTATAGTATTTAGTATATTTAATCTATTTTTATTACTTTTAAAGTTATCTTTATTATTACTAAAGCTAGGTATTTAGTAATAATAGTTAATATTAATTTCTTCTATTAATATAATTCTTCTAAAGCTATTATTAAGCTTTTTAAAGTCTATAAAGAAGTATATATAGGTCTTATAAGTATCCTTTTATTATTAGTTTTTATATTATTTAAATATTTTCTTCTAATCTTCTTCTATATATTTAGTTAACTAATATTTCTCTTAAAAGTAGACTTAATACTTCTTTTAAAAGTATTTTCTATAATATATTTAAAGCTTATATCTAAAGGTTCTTTATAGGTTTAATATATTACTATAACGTCTCTCTTTATTATTCCTATAATACTTTCTCTTAGTAAAGTAAGTATTAGTAAGGAACTATACCTTTCTTCTTAATCTAAGTTTTATAGTAATAGCTAATCTAAGAGAACTTTAGAAACTTTTATAAATACTTACTAATATATTAAAAGTAGCTTTATATTCTTTTATACCTTAGTATATATTAATTAAGTTAAATATTATAATAATATTAAACTAAAGGTTTAATAGTAAAGTTAGTTATACTCTATTAAGCTTTATTATTAACTTTTTAAAGTATTTAAGAGCGTTCTTATTATTACTTTCTTAAATAATCTTTATTAATATAGTATTTTACTATTCTATAATATAAGCTTAAATAGTCTCTAAAACTTTAAAATATCTTTTAAAGTATATTACTTTTTTATTAAAGCTAATTAGCTTATTATTAAGCTTTATATAGTAATATATATTTATAACGCTTTTAAGTATTAAGTAAAAGATATTATTAACTTACTTCTTATTAATATTTACTAAAATATATATCTTTTAGAAAGTATTAATTTTATTATCTAATACTTTATATTTATTACTACTATATTATCTTTCTTTTAAGAAGATCTTAATAAGATCTACTATTTATTTTAATATAAGACTTTATTATAGTTATTACTAAAATAAAGTAAGAGGTATAAATACTACTATCTTAAGTTAGAATATTAGTAATAATTATATTTAGCTAAGTTTTATACTTTCTAATTCTTAAAAATATATTTTACTTATTATTAGTACTTAGTAGTAGTTTTTAAAGTATAAGAGAGTATAGTAATTTAGTATTTCTTATAGTAATTAGTTTTATAGAAGAGGTATTTATTTATAGCTCTAAAGGCTTTTAAAATACTTTATAATATTATTATTCTCTTTTATTAAATCTTCTTTTAGTTTTAGATCTCTTTAGAGTTTTCTTTTAAGTTCTAAGTAGTTATTTACTTCTTTTTATAGTTATAAGATTATTTAAAGTAAGAATAATTTAATATATATAATTTAAACTAATTCTCTTATAATATTAATAAACTTTCTTATAGTAAAATATATATTTCTTTATTATAAAAAGTTATAAAG
Source organism: Colletotrichum sp. SAR11_59 (assembly GCA_025328345.1). Lineage (NCBI taxonomy): Eukaryota > Fungi > Ascomycota > Sordariomycetes > Glomerellales > Glomerellaceae > Colletotrichum > Colletotrichum sp. SAR11_59. Next base: position 35,534 of record JAKMXC010000113.1, on the reverse strand, counting down.
TTTAATATATAATTATTTCCTTACTATAATAAAAGTTTATTCTATCTAGTTTTTAAAATCTAATATAAACTATAACTATAAGTCTCTACTAAAAAGATCTTTATTAATATATTTATCTAGATAGTAACTAATCTATTTATTAGTTATCTCTATAGTAATATTATTAAGATCTCCCTCTAGTAGTCTTCTTTATAGTAATATATTTATTAAGATAGTAAAAGACTTTACTATTCTATTCCTTACTATTAAGATTAATATTATTAATAGATTAGTTCTTTCTAAAGATAGTATATTCTAAAGTTTATTTTCTAAAGTATTTAAAACTTAAGTTTCTATTTCTATAGTTTTAAGTATAGCTTAAATAAGTATAGTATTACTTAGTAGCTTTATTATTACTATATTTAAACTTACTATTATATTAACTCTAATTTTATTAACTTAATATTTAGACTAACTACGCTTAGTTATATAGTATTTTTTAAAAGTTAAAACTACTAAAGTATATATATCTATTAGCTAATTTACTACTAAATACTTTATACTATTTAATTAGAGTTTTTACTTAGTAAGGTTTTTAAATCTAATTATAAAATAGAAATATAATCTATTATTAATTATCTAATAGGCTAATAAAGCTAGCTTTAGCTATATTCTAATAAATCTAGCTCTTACTATATTCTTAGACGTTTATTTTAGTTAGTATATATATATATTCTTAATATATTAATATATCTATTTACTATTAATTATAAATTAACTTCTAGTAGTCTCTTCTCTTAACGTATTTAGTAAGTACCTATTAGTAATAATAGTAAGTAGCCCCTATATATATATTTCTTTATAGTCTTAGCTAGCTATATAGTTTAGTCTAAGTAGTAGTTATATTTATTAAAGTATAAATTTAATAGATTATTAAATATTAATATCTCTAGTAATAGTACCTTTAGAAGAGGACTTTAATTATTAATTTTAGCTTTAGCTATAGTTTAGTAGTCTATATATTATTTATATTACTTAAGGTACTTCTAATATTATAACTATAAACTTAATAGATATAATTAGTTATAAACTTAATATAATATATAGTAAGAAGTAGTAAGAGATAGAGCTATAGTAAAATACTATATACTATATAGTAGCTATTACTCTATATTTAGTTTTTAATATTCCCCCTCTTATATATAAATTAAAATAGGGATTACTTTCTTTATACTTCTTACTATAATAAATACTATCTTTAAGCTACTTTAATTAATTTCTAGGGGAAACTAATTACTTCTTATAGTAATATACTTAGTTTACTTTCTATTATATTTAAAAACTAATAGTAATAAGGATACTTTCTCGCTTTAGTAATACTTTATCCTTATTATATTTAAGTAATAATAATATAATAGTAGAAGTAATAATAGGAGATATAGTTAGAATCTTATATATTATTACTTATAATATTATTATTCTATATACTTTAAGTATATTAAGCCCTCTATAGCTATAAATTAATATCTTCTTACTATATTATTAGTTCTTTAAGTAATATTTTAAAGTTTATCTTTAAGTTAGTTCTTATAAGATCTTATTTCTAGTTATATAAGGATAGTAGTTATATAGAGTTAGCATAGCTAATATATATAGCTTAATATATAGCTATAACTTTATTTTTTATAGTATTTTATATAAATAGTTTAGTATTAGTAGTAGTAGATAGAGGGGTAATAGAAATCCTATTTATTCTAATCTTAGATCTTAACTAAGTAGTACTAAGTATAATTACTTTTAAAGGCGTATAATAGCCTTATTTTAGCTATAAAATAAAGCTTTATAAGCACTTCTAGCTATTTCTTTAGTAGTAAATAAATACTATCTTTAAACTATTAAAATCTTCTTAATAATACCTTTAGTAGTAATATTATTATATAGCTACTTTTATCTTATTATATATAAAGTATAATCTTATTAGAGGTTATTATATATACTACTTTAGCATATTAATAAGTAATACTTAAGGATAGTAGTAATAAGTACTACTAAGTTAAAATCCTATAATCTTAAGTTACTATATATATTTAAAGCTATATCTTTTAGTTATTATACCTTAGGTTTATATAGCTAGGTATATATATTAATCTTTAGTAGTATTAGTAGGTTATTATTCTACTTTACTTTAAGAGGGGTTTTTATATCCCCTAGGTTAGTATTTATATAGTATTATTATAGTTAACTTATACTTATTATGAGGAGTATAAAATATTATCTTAGTTATTAATTATTAGTTTCCTTAATATAATAGGAAGTATATTTCTCATACTTAGTAATAAGTTAGTGCTATTTTATTAGTAATATATATTACTATAGTTATAGTTATAATAAGCTATTATTACTATAGTAATAGCTTTCCCCTTTTATATTCCTAGCTAATATAGTATTAACGCTAGTAATAGACCTTAGATACTTAGAATCTTATAAAGTAATAGTATTAAAGTTACTTTTCGTTATAGTTAGTTTCCTCTTCTTAAAGCTACCTTATAGCTATTACCTAGCTATAAATTAAGCTCTTTAGTTATTACTAAGGTAGTTTAAGCTATAATATTAAATACTAGTAGTAATTATAATTATAGTAATAGTACTATTTAGGCTAATCCCTTAGCCTTATACCTAGCTTTATAGTAAGTAATATAATATTTAGGTATTTTAATATAGTTATAGTCTCTACTTAACTACTATTTAGTATTTCTATAATAATATATAGAGTAAATATACTTAATAAAGCACTAAGTAGCGTTAGTAAGTACTTTATAAGTTCCTAGTAAGGTTATACTTAGTTATCTTAGTTACCCTTACTAGTACTTAATCTCTTAGCTAGTTCTTCTTATAGCGATATATAGTAAAAGTAATTTATAGTCTTTAGTACTTTTAGTTAAGTTTAAAGCGTTTTATATACTTAAGACGTTAGTAATATTTAAAAGTAAGTTTTTATACTTATATATAACTTATAAAGTAGCTTAAGTTATTATAAAACTAAGTAAGGTAGTTAAAAGTATATTAAATATCTAGTTACTACTAAATACCTTATAAGAAGTAAGTAATATAGATAATATTATTAAGTATAGTATAGTTATAGCTTCTTTAGTAGGTTTTATAGTAGTTAATCTAAGTGAAAATTTAAGCGTTTAGTATTCTTATATATATTAAATATTTATAGTTTCTTAATAAATAATAGACGTTTTTATAGTAAGTTATTACTAGTATAACGTTAAACTAGAGATTTAGAGTAAGTATAATTAGTTCTTATAGTTGTTTTATTTAATAATATATAGTAGTTATTATCCTACCTCCCTTAGTATAGTTTTTTAAGAAAACTAGTTATTATAGTTTATAGCGATATAGTAGTTTTAAGAAGTTATCTTTTCTAATCTTTTACTAATCTATAGTATTATAGTAACTTATAGAAATTAACTACTAATTAGTATTAGTATAAATACTAATAATACCTTTTAACTAGTTAATATAAAGGGTTATAATATATAGGTAAAAATACATTATATATTAAAGTTATAGATATAGTAGTGAGGGTAGTAATATAGCGTTAAGAGCTAGAGAGATCTCTGCCCTCTTATTAGCTAGATTCTACTGTATCTATGCTAGGCGGTGAGTGTGGCATTATTCCGACATAAACTATGTTGAGCGTATTTGATCCACTTCCATAGCGTTAACAAGCTCGCGTCACACTAAATAGACACGGTTATTGAGACTGGAACATCGGTCTTTTCTAAAAGATTTCGGGTGTCAGACTGGATCTGATTTATATACATCGCCATGAGACTCGGAGAGAGCCCTAAAGGTAAGGCTACTAAATGTACAAGTAGAAATGCAAAGCCATCTAACATACTATCCACAAGCAACTTCTATCTCAACACAGTCACCACCCTCGTGGCAACTTCACGCTTTTTCAACAATAGGAAAATCGGTTTGGTGTAGACTTAAGCGAAAAGAGACGCTTAGTAGACGGGGACCTTGAAGGCGGGGAAGGTGTAGGTCCAGCTGTCGATGGACTTGGCGTCGTTGACGCAGTCAAAGTCGGAGCTGTTGCCCTTCCAGAGAGGGCGCGAGGGCCACTGGCAGAGCATCTGGGTCTCGCCGGCGTTGACGTTGGTGGAAGAGGTGACGGTGGCGTTGAGGCGGTCGGGCTTGTTGCCGTTCTCGACCCAGTCGATCATGATGTTCATGTTGTTCTGGGGGTAGGGGCCGGGCTGGAGGCTGTTGGTGCCGCAGTGGCCGGCGCCGGGGACGAGGTAGAACTGGTACCAGTCCTGGAGAGCCTGCTGGGCGGCCTCGTCGGTCGCGTTGGGGTACATGATGGAGCGGACGGACTGCCAGTAGTGGACGGAGGAGGCGGCGGGGATGGAGGAATCGGACTCGCCGTGGTAGTGGAGGAGCTTGCCCCCGGAGGACTGGAAGGTGCTCAGGTCGGGGTAGGTGGTCTGGAGGGTGTCGTAGTAGCGCAGGAAGCCGGTGTTGATCCAGTCGACGAGGGTGTCGTAGGTGACGTTGTTCATGTCGGAGAGGTTGTCGAGCTCGAGGAGCTGGATGAAGCGGGTGACGTACTCGCCGCCGGTGGAAGGGATGGAGAGCTCCCAGGCGCCGGTGTCAGAGTTGTAGACAGTGGCAGCGTCACCGAGCTCGGAGCCAATCTGCCAAGAGAGGTAGGCGCGCTCGCCGGCGGAGTTGAAGATACCGTCGTAGATGGCCTGGGCGACGGCGACACCCTCAGCGGAGACAGAGCCGTTCTGGGCAGGCTGGTAGCTGGTGGTGCTGCCGGCGGCCTGTCTCTTGTTGAGACCTCTCTTGTTGAAGCCGAAGCCGAGAGAGGTGCTGTTCTTCTCGGCGCAGTAGTAGGACTCGCCGATGACGGACTTCAGGTCGAAGTTAAGCTTGCAAAGGTCGGTACGGGAAATGACGCCATCGGTTCTTCCGTCAAGAGAATCGCAGGCGGCGATGGTAGCGTTGACGATCTTGGCCAACTCGCAGGGAGGGGGCAGGTAGTCCTGAACATGCTCAACGGCAGAGGAGTAGACGTGGAGGACCTGCTGGTGGGCAAAGCGGAAAGCAGGGGCACCGGCAATGACACCGTCGTACTCCTCACCCCAGCGCTGGACCTGAGACATACCCTCACGACCACCGTCGGAGCAGCCCTCGTAGTAAGTGTAGACCTTCTGGTCATCGGCCAAGCTGTACAAGCTCTTGGAAACGGCCTTGCCGACCTGGGTCATCTCGCCCAGGGCCTGGTAGCCGAACATGTGGGTCGCATCCCAGTTGATGGAGCCGTTGCCGTAAAGGACCTGGGACATGTAGTCGTTGTTGAAGGCGTCGTAGCCGGCGTCGGTGGCACCGGAAGCAGCGCCGTAGGCCAGACCGCCGGTGGCGTCGCTGGAGAGGGAGTAGCCACCTCCTCCGGCAACGTAGAAACGGTTCTTGAAGTCGTCCGGGCTGGGGAAGGCGTACTTGAGGACGACCTTGTCGCCGTGGCCGGTGTGGGTGTAGTGGACCGTTACGTTGCAGTAGCTGTAAGTGGCCGAGCTGCCGGAGGAAGCTCCACCCATGCCGCCGCCGCCGGTGGTGGCGTTGTAGACCGCGGCCGCAGTGACGGTGGAAGGAAGGAGGTCGACTCCGAGAAGAGTGCCGTTCGCAGGGAGGGCGTTCTGGACGTTCTCGACGGTGCAGAGATCGGTGAGAGAAGCCGCGTTGGCAGCAGCCGCGAGGGCGCGGACAGCCGCCTTGGAGAGCTGAGGCATGTTGGTGAAGTTGAGATGGAAACGCCCTAGGATTATAGTTGAAACGAATGTGGATGGAGAGAAAAGGAAACAACCTGAGGTGATGAGGAGTTTCAAGACCAGAAACACAAAGTTGGGACGACTGCTTTTATAAACATGATCGTCGTTATTCAACGCTCGACGACGATGTCGCTGTCCGACAGTCCCCGTCGCATTGCGATTGAGAACATCCCCCCACACATGTCCCGTAGGTACGCCTCATAGTGCAGAGGCGCAGTAGGGCCGTGATCTGGAGCTCTCGCATCGACCCCAGTTGGCCCGGTGGATATGATGGGGGCCGAGTAACCCCTATGTCGGTAAGCTCCGTCCACGTCAGCCACGATGAACGGGAATGCCATATTGGCTGGTAAGGCTGGCAGGCTAGGAGTCGGGACGAACCTGGCTCGTGTGGAGACCCGTCTTTCCATTCGTCGGGACATGTTCCTTGCATTGAAATGTCTGATTTAGCACCTCGGGTATAACATCAGAAGACCGGGGTGCCACGTAACTCTGGTCCTGTACAATCTTCTGCGCTGTCTTTGTGGCAGTAATACGTTACGCGTCTGCCCTTAGGGCCCTGAGCCATATGTCTTACTTTGAGCCTTCTCAGAGGCTAGCTCACGAGCAAGCCTCAATGGAATGACCTCACTACGCTCAAGTCCTATCCCAACGGAAAGTTTTCTCCCCACAAATCACGCGGCATCCATGCCCGGAGAACTTTTGGTCTTGGGGGCTAGAGCTTAAACCGAGTCAAGCTTGAGCAAGATAGTATAATAAGGTCGTAACCATTTTGTGGCGTAAATCACGGCGTAACATGATGACGGCGCACTGTTCAAGTAGACGAAAGCCACAACAAACTCCCGAGCCAACATCGACCGCGGAAGTTTTCCTTCTCGGTGGAGCATCCTACACAGTTTCCTGTCTCTCGGATCCGAGAATACCCTCTTGTTTACGCTCTTCAGGTAAAATAAAGGATGCCTGCATGAGCCTTAAGATGAGTCGTGAGTCGTAAGCTTCTGTACAGCAGAGCCCTTCCTTCGGGACAACCCCACAAGAAGAAAGGTCTGGAAAGGGGCTTTTACGCCCATTACGACTGCGCGCTCTGCAGAAGCTCGACATGTATGGTCTTCGCCGCACCAAGTCTGCGGCCGATTCGGCACCGCCTTCGGGTTGTGGGCGTCGGTGAGCTCATGAACTGTCATCCACCGATTAATTATGCTCGCCTCTCCTGAGAATGTTCCGGTCTTCCAAGGCGGGTCATGCCGTCTTTCATCAAAATAGAGCTCAAAGTCGAAGAAAGACGGGGCCGCCGAGGACCCGCCCTTGCTCCGGTGGCAGAGAGTCTAAATCCCATAGTGGGGCTAGTCCGAGGTGATATCGGAATCGTTGCCGATCATGAAGTGGGGTCTTCCCGAGCCTTTGAGCCAATGACAGCGCTTGTCTACGGGCTGTGTTGGTAGGTTAACGAGACTGTAGGCGAGTTGTACCACGCGGACGAACGGTAAGACATATCTCTACGAGAATGTATTTGACACAGGAAGCTTGCCTGAGTAGTCGAATAATCAACCTCTCGTCCTGATTATGGTAAGTCTCGCCTGCGAAAAGAATGTCCTCCTGCGCGGAGCAGCCAGCTTCCCCCTTCGACATCTTCTGAGCTTGGTGTCTAGCAGTTCATGACGTGTCGTGGTCGCCGATAGACCTGCTCAGGATACGACTTCCGAATAAGGTCAAGTATGTATGGATAGGTCGGAGCCGAATTTGAATGCAATTGGGGCAGATGCATGAACGCAGGTCCAGACCGGAAGTTGCAACCATATTAAAGAAAATGACAGGCGGCAATGATGGGTGATCGACGCGAACGCCCTTCAAATGAGAAACGTCCGTTGATGAAGACAAGAGAGTTCAATTTTCACACATGCTTCACGGAACGAGTTGATGCCGGCAGGAGAGTGATGTCTTGTCACTCTTGTGCAGAATCGCTCCTTCACGGTTCGTACACCTCGGTCGCGAGGTGCGGATTTCGTAACGTGTAATATTACTTGATGCCAGGCATATGAGCACCCAGCAAGACCGCTTTGCGACGGCTACAAAGGTGCGAACAGGAGCTGGTCAGCGATCACGCGCATTATCAAATCTGTCGTATCCTGAGCCAATCTTCATGTCTATCTGGAAGAATACGCAATGAAGTCACAAGAAGGCGTACTAAGACATCATGCCTACGCGTATGGAGTAGAATCAAGCCAAGCAAGTACGACTCGTGCGAAACAACCAGCTTCCAGTCGCGGACATGCATTTGGCTTGAAGTCGAACTCTCGAATTCATCGCTAGAACCCCGAAAGCTCAATTTTCAGAGCACCACCGAACTGAAAACAGGTTCAATAGCACTAAGTGAATCAGGGGAATGCAGCAAATCATGTGATTACATGCTGGGTCGGATCAAACCAACAGTCCATGGTGGATGCTGCGGTACCAATGAACTGCCCTGGTAAAGGCGGCTGCGTGAGACTGGAGCTCCGTCGCTGCAGGCGCTTCACCCGAACACCTCCCACATTCCACCGACTCGACGAAAGTGCTTGCTTCGAAACTCGAAGGTCCATTTTGAAATTTCAGGCACAGTGTTGTACTACACAGCCGTGGTTGTGCAAGAAGACGCCTAGCGTGCAAGTCACCCTTCACAGTCGTAACGGACGTTAGCTCACATGCCTAAACCTTCTTGCTGGCATACTGAAGGCTTACATCCTCCAAGTATATCTGACTTTTCCAATGCGAAAAGAAGCACAAGCATGGGAAATATTTCAGCTCCCCGTCCAGCTCTGTTCGTAAGGTACTTATTGAATACGGAGATGAACTGAAGGGTTCTGGAGCTTCATCATAACAACGTCGGTTATTTGAGTAGCCCCTTTAGGCTCAGCGCGTCGACAGGCCTGGGTCGGAGATCTCGGAGAATTCATGCACATACTTGACCTGGCTGTACGGATAACGCTTCCAAGCAAGTGACTTCCGCTTTATCGCAAGCACAGAACTTGCCTCCCCGACACATCACTGGTTTGGCACTCTTAAATTATCCACCCAAGGCTTGAGCTGCCGTAAGGTTTGAGCATCGTCAATAGGCACGTAGAAGGTGAGAGAATCTCTCTCCTCTCAATTTACATCTTTGTGCGTAAAAGAGACCATGAAGGCTCCAGCTGCGATTCAGGGGTAATTTGAGTGGTGGCCAAAGTCCCAGACGTGCTGGTCGCACTACTTTGACTACGCCTCATGCGCCACACCGGCGGTTCTCAGTTCTCGTCACAACTCAGAACCATGGTCTTGGCTAATTTTCGCATTAATTGCAATGCAGCTCCATGGATCAATTGTGTATTCTGCAGCCTGTTGGTGGCGTCCCGGGCTCTTGGGTCGTCTGCGCCGTGGTGGTGAATTCCCGCCCGCAAGTTTGCTGCCAAGAGCAAACACACTCGATCCTTCAAAGACAACTTGGCCCATGTGATTTCTGCAGGACATGCATCATCCCTGGTGAGCATAGCAACATCGCGACCAAACTCATGAGCTGCAAGATTCTGCACTGTTATCAGTCGCCAGAGTGGATAAAGATCTCGATCACCAGGTTATATTTGCCTCAGTTCAACAACAGAAGCTGTTGAGCGGGTAACAATCAAGCCCGAAGGCTGGGGAATACACGGCACCAGACTCACTTCCAACGTCTCAGCTATAGGAAAGGCTTGATTGGTACTCAGTCAAGATGAGTGGTGTGACCCTCTAACAAGCTGGATGACGGACTTTCAGGGGGTGAGAGGCATCAACACTCTCTGTATGAGCTGTCGGAATCTCAGATTTTCTGTGTCTGGACCGACTGGATGTACGAAAGAGGAAGGTAGAAGGCCTCTTGTTTGGTCCAAGCAGGCGTCGCGGTGCACTTGTCTTAAAACTATGACATGCAGATCTGATAAATCCCGTACTCACGGGAGACCGAGAGCTGAAATACCGGAAAAGGCTCCTCGCAGAACGATCATGCTTGTATCAATGATATAAATATTGGTAGCAATCCCATCAAATTGATTCTCTGGAGGCTGCAAATCTTTGAAGACAATTCTTTGCACGGCAAACCTCAAGCCTCCACCGCAAAATCAAGCTTCATTCCATCTCATTCTACCTCTTTGTACTTCCAACGATGCAGCTCATTCGAGTGATCATTACCTTGGGTGCCCTCGCTTCCCCTATTCTTGCGGCACCCATCGGCTCGAAGGCCGATATCAAGCCCCGATGGTTCGACCTCAGCCCCTCAATTGCCTCTTTCGGTGACGAAGGTCCGGTTGAGGACGCGGATGCTGGTACTTCTGACGAGGCAGCGAAAGCCAAGCGCAGATGGTTTGACCTGAGCCCTTCCATTGCCTCCTTTGGCGATGAGGGCCCGGTTGAAGATGCCGACGCCACTGAAGGTGCCGAAGAGGCTGAAACCAAGCGTAGATGGTTCGACTTGAGCCCGTCTATTGCCTCCTTTGGTGATGAAGGTCCAGTCGAGGACTCTGAGACCGGTGAAGCTACCACCGAGTAAAGTAAGTCGGCTGCTCTGCCTTACATAATCTTCACAACGAGTCTGACTGGAATTCATAGTTCAATCGAGAAGGTGAATCAGACAAGCAGATTCGATGAATTTGAAGGGAGCAGTCATATGGTGTTCACGAATGTCGGCAGCCTGGACGGTGTGTGACGGGTTGAGTTGATAGATAGGTTTAGGTAACTGTAACACGCGGTATCTGACCAGATATTTACCCGTTCTTGTCTCAGACCCGTATAAACTGTGATATACTATGCCTGGAAGATGCAAGGTGATCACAGCCTCTTCCATATTACATGCATCGAAGCCATATTTGAAGTGCTCCTCATTTGAGCAATTCGAGCGTTCTGCTCATACCTAATTATGAAAGAGCCTGACCATTTTGGACGGAAACACCCACACACATAATATCGCCATCCTATAGTATATAACTTGTGTTCATGTCCAATATTTGGTTTTGATCTTGCTATCGGTTTTCGTTCACGTACAACAAGGTGAGCCTCCAAACTCTCATGTGCCATGCCCAGCAATTTGGTCACCTTCCTCTTTTGCTCCAGATGATAATTCCAAATGCTGTGATGAAATAGAGGCACAGCTTTCCTCGCTTCGGTTGGAACTAGGATCGTCTCCAACGATGATGGGCACAGAGGCTGTGCCACCCTCAGCTGCTAAGCTGAAAATGGTTTCGTCGGCAAAGGGTGTTGACTGAACAAACAGTTACGAATTGGTTGGAAGACTAAGTCTTCAAGGGTACCCCACGCAGTTTCCCAACCCACTGGGCTCTGGAAATGACTCTGACGAGGTGGCGTATGTCCAACTTTGTCGGATGGCCCCTTTAGAAATGTGCCTTCTTATCTGTTTGCTTGTTGTTGGAACCAACAAGACTTTTCGAGCCTAGCCTGATTCCCTGCAAATTACGAAGAACTGGAAGTTTGCTCCAGCCGCGCCGAAGGATTCAGGCGACGTCTTCGTGAGTGGTTCTGGCAAACATCTGCATCAATCGATTGAGGGTTTGAGCGTCTGGGCCTACTTGCGCTATCATCGCGATTCGCGGGGGTGTTACAAGATAGTTGGTGTTGTCTCGACCTCCTTGATTCTTCTTCTGTCTCGTTATATCAGAGAAGCTCTCCAAGTCACACTGTCACCCATATATCCTCGTTGAAATCTCCAACAACTTGCGTGTTCGCCTTTCAACGCACCCTTCGTCTTTAGCCATGGGACCAGGCAAGCCTGAATCTAGTAGCTACAAGCTGCTGTCAGATGACGAGAGTTCCGTCGACAACGGCCACGTCTGTGGCCGGTGCGAAACCTCCATTTCCGAGGACCGGCCCTCGAGATCATTCTCGAGGTTGAAGCTTATTCTCGCTTTTGTCTTCTGTCAAATACCCATTCTGCTTCTGAGCTTCGCGGTCTTCCGGTATATACTTCGAAGCAACGAGAAGACCAGCGAAACGTACGACAAGGATGATTGTGAGTGTCTTGAGATCAATGTTTGATCTTCAACAGTCTAACGTCAAGCCTGGTAGACCTTGCATTCGAGAGGTACAATGCGACCGGAACGCCATATAGCATTGTCGACGCGGCGGATCCGTCGAAAGACGCGGACAAATTCTGGAATGATTTGAAGAGATGTAGGAGCCCCCTGAGGAGACTAAACCCGCCATCATGACACTGGACCGAGTCTTCAACTCACGCCTCTTTTTCTTCAGACACCGGTATCGTTACTGTAGACGACGCATGGGCGGAGCGCAATAATCTCCCGCCCACTGTCAAATACCCTCATGATCCGCAACTTCGAGTTTATCAAGTAGGCTACCAACTTCTTCTCTCTCATGAATGTGTATAGTGTAATAGCTGACCGTAACTCAGGTGAATGTCTTCCACTCTCTCCATTGCTTGGTATGAAGATCAAATTTTCGCAGCGACCTTGCTCTGAAGCTAATGGGGGCAGTACCGCATCCGGAACAGGCTGATTTCGAATGTGCCGATGGAAAGGTGGCCGCGCAATGACATCCACACGATGCATTGCGTGGACCATTTGAGAGAGGAGATTATGTGCAACGTCGGTGAGTGCATTTGCCCAGCCTTCACGAGATCAACGACAGTCTTTTCGCGAGGATGTGGTCTGATTAGATCCCACAGACGTTTCGATGTCGGGGTCAAACGAGTTTGTTGCTTTCAATAATCACAACCATGACCGGAAGTGTCGAGACCTGGCCGCGGTGCAAAGATGGGCCCAGGAACATACTTGGCTTGGCTATAAGGATTACCTTGAAGGTGTCATTGGATACGACGCCAACGAGGCCGAGCGAGTTAATATGGCACTTGCAGGAAAGGGTCAGTGGAACAAGGCGAACAGCACCCACAACAAGGAGACCGGAAAGATTGAAGCTTGGTTTGAGGATCACGAAATCTCCAGCGGACATTAGTTGTGCAGTCAAATCATGCCTCAAGGCTTTTTAGCAATTCAGTTGTAAATTTGAACATCGAAACACTACGCCTAGCTTGAAACTTGAAGTATTTTTGTCGAACTCATCCAGATGGATCATGAACTCTTCAAGGAGAGACACAAACCTTGCACAAATGTGGAGCATGACCACGCATAACCTTATGCAAATTTCTACGTCATGCGCTTAGTCATCACAAACCCGATCGCAACCGACGCCAAGTTCTGCCGATTTGGACTCTCGCTCCAGAAACACGGACTTCGCCAGCATAGGGAATGATGATTCGCAGTTGTAGCAGCAAACAATGACGAGGCGTCGCGATGACGACACCACCACCTACGACCCATACACCGGCCTGCTGCCCGTCCTGCCTCCCGATGCGCAGCTCCCGGACAAGAACCCGCGCAGCAACGCCGCGACCGCGGCATCGGCAGCCGGCGTCCGCGCCCTGAGCGCCCAGGTCGTCGCCTTCTACTTCCGTGCCCCGGTCAAGGCCTTCTTCCGCACCCGCGTCGACTACCTCGCCTACGCCCGCAGTGTGCACCAGGCGCAGACCGAGCTCCTTGCGCAGGCTGCTGCAAAGGAAGGCGGTTCAAGGCTCCATCTCGGACTGCGGCAGGCATGGTTCTACCTGAGGGGTACGACGCCTGGTGTCCTTACTTCCGCAGTCAAGCAGCATGGCTGGGGAGTTCTCCCACACCAGGTACTACCGCCACTCATCGCGAACGTCGGTGTCGGAGCGGTGCTGTACACCAGCTACCTCACGATCCTGGGTGCCCTTCATGAGCCGAGCAGCAAGTCAAGAAAAACTGTCTACCCACCGCCGCAGCCTTACCAAACTTTCACGGCGGGACTGCTCGCTGGAGGCCTGCAGAGCTTTGTCGCTGCACCCTTAGATGCCATCCAAGCGAGGTACGACCATCGGGATCTCATGACCGGCCAGGGAGGGAAGCCAAAGAGCATGTGGACCTTTAGCGCGGAAAAGCTTAGGGAAATCGGACCGCGGGGTATCTTTGCAGGCTGGGGCTTGTCTCTCACCAAGGACAGTCTGGGAAGTGCCATCTTCTTCAGCGTATTCGAATACGTAAAGGCACAGGGCTACTACAAGTTTGTGTCCTGGTATTACGGCGGGTTGGAAGAGCACATTGTCGACTTTATGGCCCAGAAGCGGCCAACGACCAAGGATGCCCTTGGGGAGAATAACCAACCACTCATCATCCGCCCTCACTACGCCATCGAGCCAGCGTTTCTGCTACTTGCCGGCATCACCGCCTCAATCACCCAACAAGTCGTCCTTCACCCATTAACACATGTGCAAGTAGAGCATTGGGACCGGTTAGAAGAACTAGACGCCAAAGCCGCCAAACTCCGCGCACTCAAGGGCGCAGACCCGAACCATCAGAAGCAGGGCTGGAGGATGTTTAGGGCCTACTATCGCGCGTATCAAGAGACGTGGTCGGAATGCTGCCTGGAGGCGCAAAAGGAAGGGTTGAGCATGCGGCGATGGCTATGGCGCGGGTTTTGGTGGAACACGATTCGCCAGGTGCCGAGCACCAGCGCAGGATTGATCATTTTCGAGTTGGTGCGGCGCAAGTACGGGCTGGGCAACGAGGAGGTTCGGATCATGGGCGACGGGTACGATATCCTACTAAACTAGAGCATTCGGCGGGGGGCGGCGCGCGAGGCGTTTGTGAGACTATGTCGACGATTCTCGACTCTGTTACTGCTTTTGAAGGTGTGTATTACATAGACCAAGAGACTATTTTCCTCTCTTCACGTAGGTGCTCGCCGAGGAATAACGTGACTCTGAGGTTAGATCTGTTGCCGAGACCGGGTAATCATTTCCAGGAGGCTTGCTGCATGGCTGCATGTTGGGCTGATGCGATCAATAAGGTTGCCGCGTTTGCGTCGGACAACCTGGGGAAGTGGAGAACTGTGGTTCATCGGATGACGTCGAAGGGTCGGGCAGCTTTTAGGTTCTGGAAGAGCAACGGGCCCCTCACTTTGTTCTGACAACAACCTCAAGGTATCGAATTACTGAGAGGCTGCTAGGATTGAACAATTCACGATGGCAAACATACCTGCATCCGACAATGTTGTGCGCGTGAAGTTGATCGACACGTCCACTGCCATGGTCGGGGACATGACCGCCTTCGCTAGGCCAGTGGTAGCGGGGCATGAGGTCATCAACTTCTGTTCACTGGCTTTTCTACTCGAGAATGAAAAGTTGGGAAAGAAGGCATTGTTCGACTTGGGCACGCGCAAGGATTACTGGAAGCTGCCCAAGGCCGTGCTCCAGCTGATTGGGAAAGGATGTGTGATCTTCGGGATGAGGGTCGATGAGGGCATTGATGAAGTGCTCACGAAGGGGGGCGTTGACTTGAATACTATTGGTAAGTATCAGAGGCTGTGAGAAAATCATGCGACTAGCTACCAACTCGGAAACAGACAGCTGTATTTGGTCGCATGCCCATTTTGACCATCGCGGTGACATGGCCCTGTTTCCCAAATCTACGAAGCTGGTCATGGGCCCCGGGTACCTTTCTGATAAAGAAAGACCTGGAGGAGTCGGTGATCCAGAGGCCGCGGCAGAGTTCGAGGACAGGCCGCTGGAGGAAGCGAAATTTGACAGCGGCTTGATGATTGGAAAGTTCAGGGCTCAGGACTTATTTGGTGATGGGTCGCTCTACCTTCTTGACGCCCCTGGTCACCAGCCAGAGCACATTTGTGCACTCGCACGAACGACACCATCCTCAGCACCCGGCGGTGCTTCTTTCGTATTCCTGGGCGGCGACATATGCCACTTTGCGGGCGTCTTCCGCCCAACAGCAGATACGCCGTTACCGAAGGAAATCCCAGCAAGCGCCATCTCTCTCCGCAATGATTGGGCTTCGAGATCAGTTTGCCCGTGCTCCTTCTTCACCCCTCACCACCCTCGCGCGAAGGACGAAGACTCTGCTCGAACCTCCTCATGGTATAACCTTCCTGATGGCGGGCATGTATACACAGATCTTGAGAAAGCATCCGCGTCAGTGTCGAGAATGAGCGAGCTTGACACGAGAGATGATGTGATGGTCTGCCTTGCTCACGACGCAAGCTTACTCGATGTCCTGCCTGTTTTCAACAAGGATCCTACGAGAGACATTAATGACTGGAAGAAGGAGGGTTGGAAGGCAACCACTTATTGGAGCTGGTTGAACGAGGTGGCCGTTGACGGGAAGAAGCCCCGGGAACCCGTTGTGGGCGGTTTCTGGAAGGATGGGAAGCAATGGGACTTCGAGGCGTATAAGTCTGCTCTGTGAGGGGGGTTTCTGCGCCGTACGAAGCAATCTTCCGTAATGAGTTTTACTGCATTCACAGATTGGAGGGATGGTAGCGAATTCGATCGTTATTCTTAACCTAAGTATCTTCCGTGGCTAGTCCGAATCCATCCCAGTCAGATCAACCACCTCTATTTCGCGATTTCCGTACGCAAGGGTCTCAGTGTTGGGGCTTGAAAACTCCAATCCGCTGCCAACTCTGTTGCGTCTAGAAGCCACTTCGACGCTTGGTGATGAGCAAATTTCGTCTTCTGAACTACTGTCGCAGTTCATGGCGTCTGGACTTTCACCAGTGGTGGCATCGAGGGAGCAATCGTCCGTGAAGTGCGAGTCCCCGAATCCGCTTACTCGCGTGCCAATCGGTGTCGGATTGTCTGTCTCTTGTGCGAGCGATGCATTCAGCATCTGCGTTTGACGAGAATTTGGCGACAGGCTCTGATCCGAACTGCTTTTGCTGTCCGTCTTGATGTCCACCCCCGGCATGAAGGCTTGCAAGCCACCGCCCATGAGTCGATCGATCCAGTTCAAAGTATGCATGTCATCCGTCGTCAGTAGGTCAACCAGTAATAAGCCGACGATGATCACCGTCCATGCCGTGGTCCAGAATGACACTCGTGAGATGCAGGCCATGGTCATAAACTCTGCCAAGGCAACGATTCGCCAACGCTTCGGGAAACCATCCTTCCAGAGCCGTATTGCATCAGAAGCGACTCTTTCGACAGTCATTGGCGACGTGAACACGCTCCAACGTCTCGCCAGTTCCCAGTGGTTGAATTCTTTCTCGCTGCCGCTGAATCTGCCCATGTTTTGCAATCGCTGGCCCCAGCCTGGCAAGATCTTGCCGTCGGAGGTCCAAGGTTGTTCTCGGCAAAAGTCTCTCCACCGTTCAAAAACTCGGACCGCATAGTCCTCGCTCACATCGAAGTACTCTTTATGCTTCGCCCCGCAGTTGCAGACCCATTGATGTTGAAAGTTGGCCAGCTCCGCGTGGATGAGCTTCTCCGCAAATCCGTGGAAATTGATCTCTTCAGCCACTGCACTGGCATGTTCTTCAACCTCCAAGTGAGCGCAAACGCCTTTGATCTGGGAACGGCGCCGGTCGGGATGTTTCTGTGTCCTCCCAATCTTAAGAAGTTCGACGTCAGTCTCCGTAAGCTTGATTTTGTACAAGTAGATGGATCCAATTTGCGTCTCTTTCCCCTTATAGGAAGGGCCATCCTTAATGAGCTTTGCTAGATTTCGATCGATCTGAAAACTCGAGAGCTTCTTTCGGGCAGAGCCAACATCGCTTGTGCCTCTTTCGGGCAGATCCGGGCGCTGCTGCCGTCTTTCTGCCTCGTCACGCATCTCTGGTGAGGTGTGAGAAACTCCAAGTGGCGGTCTAGATTCATTGCTTGGTGTTCTCCTTTGTTGAAACGGCGGAGGTTCTAAGGCGTGAGAAGACCCTGATGAAATTGACCTGACTCTAGGAGCTGGTTTTCGGCTTAATGTGTCGATCTCATTATCCGTCCCCTGGAAGCATCCTACGAATGGCAAGTCTTCATTGCAAGAACTCTCGATATTTCTTGCCGAAAGTTGACTTGAAGCACGCTTTCGTACCCTGTGAGGGGCCAGGCCGGGTTGGGTCGGGGCTAGCGGAGATGACTTGGAGCTCAGTTGATTTGTGTCTACAGCATGGCTCCGTCGTCTAGGGTTCCTGATAGATGGCCGAGGCGGCAAAGGTCGCTTCTTGGCGTCTTGAGAGCCGTTATTCTGGCCATTAGATGGAGATTCGAATGACATCATCTCGCAGTGAAATGAAAATGGGCGTTCAGGATGATCACGACGATGCCGTACGGCTTTGGTACATCTTATCACGGCAGTTTCCTATCCTTAAATACGTTGGTTCTGAACATCTCAAGGCAGACTCGGTCGGGGTTGGCGAGTAATGAAACGCTGTTAGTGACCGGGGTTGAGGGCGGTT
The DNA here is from genome assembly GCA_025328345.1 of Colletotrichum sp. SAR11_59. Taxonomy (NCBI): domain Eukaryota; kingdom Fungi; phylum Ascomycota; class Sordariomycetes; order Glomerellales; family Glomerellaceae; genus Colletotrichum; species Colletotrichum sp. SAR11_59. Next base: position 17,439 of record JAKMXC010000113.1, on the reverse strand, counting down.
ATGTTGGTTTGGGGAACTGCGCCTCCGCTTGTTGGCCCGTATTTGGCGATAACCTCCGCTTCTGCATATCGAATCTTGACTTTTACCAACACAAAATGCACACTCCTATCATTGCGGACCATTGGGGTCCGTTTCAAAACCCTGTCTTCTAGCACGCAATGCCACGATGCCTTGCTGCATGGCATCCGCAGCATGCTTGTCTTGAGGGGCTGGTGTGCGCGGGCCAGAACAACGGCCGGCCAGGGGGATGAGGGCAGTGTGTGAAGGAGGCCGCCATCATTCCTAGCCTCTGTGTTGACGCTGTTGTCAACGCCCGGTTAAAAGTGGAAAATCGTGCTATTATTTCCAGGCCTGGAAAGTTTAACGTTGCCGTGTGTGGCTTCTTACATGTCTCCTTTGTAGTATGAAACTGTTGCCATCGTTCAATCCGACTAAAGATTTAAAGCTCTTTGGCTCATCACAAGGCTTCCGCTATGCCCGTATCGGTATAGTTTACGGGAAATGGCTGAGCTAACTAGTTCTTTTCCCAAAACCGCAAAGTCGTTACTTCCAACAACGCCAGATCTGACTAAACAAATGTGCAATGAGCAGTCTCACCTCGCCTCGGGACGCCACCATTTCAAGGTGCCCTGAGCATGGAAACTGACGGTTTGATCATACCTACGTTGCACGATTACCAACAGACCTCGTAGAATGTATTTCAAGCGAGAATTCATCCATGGGTGTTACTTTCTACTATCTTAAGAGGTATTTCAGCTTCCCACGCGACGCCAATAGAGTAGCTTGACGGAAGAGTCTTCGGCGTGTCCTACATGGTTTTGTCGTAAGTTCTTGGGTGATGCAAGGGCATTGAAGGCTATTCATAAGCGTACTCCTAAAATATGGATTAACCTCATCACTGGCGTGCGTGAGTGTGGAGGCTCTGGGGTCCGGTTTGCAGCTGGATCTGCCTCATCGTAAACTATACCCAATTCGGCACGCCTATTAAGAGACAGGCAAACAGGTCCCGACGCCATGGCCGAAGGATTCAGGGATCAGCGTCTGTGTGAAGGCTTGTTTCTCCAACGCTCGCCTAGATGGCGTGTATCTCGATCACCATTAGTTGGTAAGTGCCGAGGCAGATCTGGAAGAGTATCTAGCCATGATGTTGGAAAATTGATATAAACCTCCTAACGTCGCAGTCATTTTTCACATTTGGCTCATCTCAACCACAATCTCATCAGCAATCATCTTTCATCCAACTTAGCTAACATCATGCATCTTTTGCTTCCAATTCTATGCTTCGCGGCTTTCACGCTGGCGGCTCCGGCAGGCAACTTGCCGGTGGTGGATTTTACCTACGTATGCATTTCCAAATACTGATAATTCTTGGGGTTGCTGAACCTTGACGATCTGACATCCTCCCAGGCATCATATCGAGCAAACAGTTTCAATGTAGGCTTTAAATAACCCTGATTCCGGCTATCGGCAACTGACTTCCGTCCAGGAGACTGGTGGCTATTACAACTTCTCGAACATCCGCTACGCAGCGCCGCCCACGGGGCATTTCCGCTTCCGTGAACCAATTGCGCCTACCGGACGGCAATGCCACGTCGACAACGGGGACATCGGGCGCGTGTGCCCTCAATCTTCCGGAAATTGGTCTCTCATAGCCAGCCAGTTCTCGAAAGCCTATCTTAACGGCCAGCCATTCGACTACAATGCCGCGATGGCTGCCGTCCCGAAGAGTGATGCTATCGTCAGCGCAGATTCCCGCACCACCGAGGATTGCCTTTTCCTCGACGTCATTACGCCTCAGGCGGGATTTGCCAAGAAGGAGAATCGCTTGCCGGTCTTGATATATGTAAGTCACGGCCTGTCTTCATGAAGTCGATCTCTCAATCGGCAAGCTAACTCGCCTTCTTTGCAGGTCTATGGCGGTGGCTACTCCAGCGGCGACAAGACAGGTGACGGTGACTTCAACCCCGCCGAACTTCTGAGAATAAGCAATTCGGGCTTCGTCTACGTTTCCATAAACTACCGACTCGGCGCCCTTGGTTGGCTTGCAGGCAAGGAGGTCTCTGCGAATGGGACCTTGAATGCAGGGCTCTATGACCAACGACTAGCTTTTGAATGGGTTCAACAGCACATCCACCTCTTCGGGGGCGACAAACACAGAGTTACTGTCATGGGAGGTTCAGCAGGTGCCGGGTCAATCATGCATCACCTAACAGCCTTCGGTGGTCGCAAGAATGAGTCTCTCTTCAGCCAAGCCATCCTTCTCTCACCCGCATTCCTCCCTTCGCCGACTATGATCAGCGCCGAAAAAGCGTTTAGCAACTTCCTCGCTCTCTTGAACGTCACATCTCTCAGCGAAGCCCGCAAGTTGCCTAGCGAAGCTCTGATCGCCGCCAATGCCTTGCAAATCTACAGCGAGGCATCCTATGGAAGCAATATTTATGGACCCGTCGTGGACGGCACTCTCGCTCCTGCCCTACCTAGTCAACTACTTCTAAACGGTACATTCAACAAGGACATCAGGATCATGACGATGCACAACACTTTGGAAGGTCTTACCTTCACCAACCCAACGATAAACTCGTCCGCTGACTACCTTACCACGGTCACGTCATCTTTCCCAACGATCTCCAAGGACGCGCTAAAGTTCATCAACACAACCCTCTATCCTCCCGTGTTTGATGGATCTTTGGGGTACAAAGACGAATTTCAGCGGGCCCTGGGCACAGTTGAGGACGTCAACATCATTTGCAACACCCACTACATTGCTCAGGCGTTCAGTGATAAGGCTTATGCACGTAAGCAACACCATTCACGCATTTGATTTCCGTACTTCCTTGCCTTCAACACATGTAGCCTCCGCACAGAAGCTTTGCTAATACATTGGAAATCCAGTGCGGTTTGCAGTCCCTCCTGGAATCCATGGCCAGCAGACACCTTACGTCTTCCGAAACGGTGCACCAAGCGGCGTCGTTCCGTCAGTAGCTGACGCCCTCCAACAGTACATCGTCAGCTTCGTCACCAAGTCGGTACCAACTTCGTCTAATGGCACTGAGATGCCGGTGTACGGTTCAGAATCCGTGTTGGCCAATCTTGCAACCAATGGCACCTCTCTGCAAAAGGATGACACAGCAAACCAGGGGTGCACATGGTGGCAAAAGGGGCTGTTCGCCTAATGTCTCTATATGGCTACCATAACGATGTTTTTCGGGATGTTTCAGCCTTCGAGAACAATGCTGCATGCACGGTAAATAAGAGAGGCGGTCTGTCTTGGTCTACCAGAAAGGGATATTGTAATTACGTCCTTTGAGAATTGATGGTTGTTCACGTCATAATCTTTACTCCAATTTGCCTAATTGGGCGTAACGTGTGTCCGCCCGATCAATACGTTGCTGACAGCCTGAGGGTGTGATGCAGGTCACTGCCATCTCCGTATGGTGTGGCTGTCTACGTCTGCCAAGATTGACGTATGCTGTGCCACAACTCAGCCCATCGTCAATCAAAAGACGTTTGCCTCCACGATTGTTATAATTGATAGATTTCTCAACTGCTTAAAAAGAGAATATTGAAATTGACGGTCATTCTTTCAGCACCTCAAACTTCAAATATTTCACCGTTGAGACGGCCACAAACGATAATCTAAGCAACATGAGACAAACTCCAATGGAGTCAGAGCATGAGTATGTGTAGTCGATCTCAATGTCAGCAATGTTAATGTTCAGAAGGAACAAGGGCAAAACGAATGACTCCCACGAGGCCACGCCATTGGAAGAACTAGACGGCGACTCGCCGCAATGGATTGACTGTCCGTACTGCTGCAAACGGGCACAAACCTCAGTCTCCAAGACAGGGACAAAACGCCAGCTGTAGGATTTGAATACGTGTAGTATTGCTGCGTGAAACAGACTGGTAACAAGAAAACAGGCTTCTTCGAGTGGTATCAGGTTTCTTCTTCTTCGCCGTACTTTGTGTTCCGGGTGCTATAGGATGGCTTGAGGATGTACACTATGAATGCGCCGAATGCCACAGGACTGTTGCAACGAGGCCGCATAAAGGGCCAATGAAGATCTACAAGCCGGGCGAGAAAACTGAGAATAAGGGACTTTGAAGGCCTGCGTGATGGAACAGGTCTTCTGTGGTTTCACAAGAAACAAAATTGCGTGGGATATTTTTCCAGCTGCATTTCAGTTTGTCCCCATTCTGATTTTCTTCGGCGCGTGATAATTGTTTAGACGTCCTGTATTATAGATGATGAAATATCTATCATAGCGTAAACATAGTCGACTTGGCAAATCTGTCTTTGAATCCGCTAGACTCGCGTTCTTTTCGGTGCTATTAATTCAACCAATTTGGAGCAAGAGAACAGGCATGGCAACCACAAAACAGTGGTAACTTTTCGTGCCACCTCTACTTATCCGGTCAGGTCAGTATAAACCTCTTCGCCTCACATTTGCCATCGTTAAGTTCTTTCAGCACCTCCCCTTTCATGATTCCGGATACATATGTCTCGCCCACAACCTCGTAGTCACCTGCTTCTCGGCCTCTCAGTATGAACGGCACGTGAGAGCCGAACAGAACGACGACATTATCACCAGTCTCCGCCCCCGCTGGCGCAAGGCCCATGTACCCCTTCTTAGTGATAAAGAAGCGTCGGCCCAGTGCGTATTTTTCGAGCTGAAAGTCTGCATCGCGCTCTTCCAGTTGTGGTATGATAGAGGGCGACTCTCCGTAGGCTTGGAAAGCAAGTTCCCGCAGTCGGGCTGTCTCTTCCTTGTCTGGACTTAGCAAGCTGTGCTCCCATTTGTACCGCCGAGATTCGGCGGTCTCTCTCAAAGCCTTCTTGTCAAATTGGCAGCGGCTTTGCCAGTACGGGTCTGGGACAGTGCTGGGGAGGCTGAATGGGCGGTGATACAGATCGTAAGGCTGTAGGCTCCACATGTCTGCCAGTCGCTGAAAGCTTACCCTCAGCTCCTGCAATTCTTTGTCCGAGGAGGCCATGGGCGGCAACGCTGAAGAAAGAACAGCCTCGACAGTACTTCGACTTGCGATTCCTGCTAGGTCTCCGCTTCGAGACTTCAAAATTTCTTGGCGCTCCGCAAGTTCTGCTTGTCGTGGATTCCGGAAGGTTACAAGTGGCTCTCCTATAATCCAGTCCTTTGCCACTTCTGGGAGACAACCTTCAAAATCGTCCACCGAATGATACTCCTGACCTGCAACGAGAGTATCCCAGAATGCTGCATGCTGTGCCTTGACAGAAGGATAAGGTGACGTGCGTCGACAACCTAGGGCCGCCTGCTTGCACTTCCCAACAGCAACAAGAAACACTGTTGAACTTTCCCAGCTCGAATATAATTCCCCTATAAATGGTTCGTGTATCCATTCAATTTCGTCCCAAAGAATGCCCTCCACATCCACTGTGTTTTTCGCATTGTCCACGAAGAAGTTGTATTTCGAGTCTCCCCCGGCCGCGTATGCAGGCCGCTTCTTTTTATCCTCGTCGAACCAGCTGCGAACAACGTTTCGCTGAGTCAATATCTGGTTTGATTTGCTGACATGGTCGGCAGTCTCGTGCATTCCCAGGTTGGCCTCTGGATCGATGTAGTGCTCGTCATGGACACCTGCAAACACGAGCCTCTTCTGGTCAACAAAGCCTTGGATTTGATCCACCATTTCGCGCGGCAAGTATCTTGCCCACCCCTGTGGATCATGGCTGACCTTTCCTCGTTTCAGGACCCTTTGCGCCTCCTTTTCAGCAAACCCATAAGATCCTGGGATCTCGATACTGAGCACGCCTTCCTTGATTCCAATCACTTGTGAGACTGCCCACCAAGGAATGTCGCCGTGAGTCTTTGCATCACGGCTTGGAAGAGGTATGTCGCACCGTTTATGAGACCAATCCGGGACCCAAGATGGCAACATCTGGCTGCCGGAATGCATTTTGTGGTTTGATGCTTCTGTGCAATGTCTCAAAACTTCCAAGCCTTTCGAAATTTTCATCGAAGCCGCCGCGAACGCAATGTAGATGTCTCCAACAGGTTTCTTGTAATCAACTTCGAGCCCTGGAAGGATGATGCTGAGGGGGAAAGAGACCAAGCCCAATATGCCATAGATCTTGTCCCGAGGATCGGTTGCGTTGAAGTGCCGATATTCCACAACGAGTCGGAGCATCTCTGTTGCATCGATCTTGCCTTCTACCAATTTGCCAAAAAGCCGCTTGGCACTCCAACGTACGTAGTCCAAATGTAGAGCTTTGTCAACTCCGGCGATAGTCTGACGATGCATAGACTCATCAACTTTGATCCTTGCACATGCCATCACCAGCAAATTCCATTGTATCGCCACTTTCCCGCAGCGGAGAATTACCGAATCGGCCGTCAGCATCTTCCTCATCCCGCCGCCCCAGCAGATCTCTTGGACAATCCAGACCCGCTCCCACCACGGTCTGCTAAGTAGCCCTTCTATCGCCTCACACGTCCGCGGAGCCAATTCAGGCATTGCTCCATACGGTGCCTCCGTCGCGAGATGTGTCAATGTGTAAATGGCCAGGTCGCTGTTCTCGCTCTCCGATCCAAGCCACACCGTGATGGCGGCACATCGGAGGTATACAACACCCATTATCATGACTTGCGAGTTTCGTTCGTCGATGTCCTGCTGGTTGATGCACAGCGCATCTACCCAAAGCGCCACTTCTTTGTTTTTCTGTCGACGCTGTCGGAGGAAAGAAGCCAAGTTTGGGGTTATTTTGAGGTAAGTGTTCTCATGAAGTATGAGCATCTCGGTTGCAGCCTCCGTTCCCCACGTGTAAGAAAGGGCTTCATAGTTCATATGTCCGTTCACAGCCAGATTTGATATTTCCAAGCAACACCGGAGCGGTTCCATTGGGCCATCAGCTGGTGAAAGGTGTAGAAGACGGATCTCACCGCGGGTATCATCCCAGCGAAGCGGCGTGTATTGGTATGGTTGGGATGCGTTGGCCAACAAAGGTTGCCCTGAGTTCGCGTTCGTGGGCTTCATGTTGTATGTTAAGGAAAAAGATCGAGAAGTATCAGCGAGTTCAATGGGTGCGTTTGACCTGCTTCAAGGAGAGCTGAATAAGAAATCGAATACTCAAAAACCCAGGATGTCGCTGCAACCCTTTATATTCTTGAAAGCGCGTAACTACGCGCCAACACCAGCGGATGTGACCCCTTACCATGCAGGCCACTGAACCAACAGCATAACAACTGACCAATTATAAGTTTATACATTTTATTTGGCCAATCATTTAACCAGGGAAAAAAGGGGATGGAGACTGCTGCCTCCGCAGGCAAATTAACGTCTACGTACCCTCAGCGCGGAAAGCTTCTCGACAGAGGCTGCACAATCTTCGGCGCAAGGCCAGGCATGAGGTAAGCTGTACGATTCGAAATGACTTGGAAAGAGTGTCCGAAGATTCCGTATCAAGTTCATGGCAGAATACTGAGTGGCGTTGCCCCGATGGCATCTGGAACAAAGTCATTGGGGCCAAATTAGGAGCTTTTCAAACGCCGAATGACCAATTGGTTGTTAGGGGCCACACTCCATATCGGCCAATGGTAATGGCTTGAGGAACCCTTAAAACAATTTAGTTATGCGACAAGATTGCTGCGGAATGAAAAAAGATATTAATGTGCTCGCGCAACAACGCTTGCGCTGTTCACCACTACTAATAACCTACGAGAAAGTTGAGTTTTCAAGCAGCAAAGCCGGCGAGGTCATCAATATGTCCTCCGGAACAGAAAGTGATCTTGAGGCTTGTAATGCAAAGGTGTATTCGAAATTGCGATTCGCAAATCCGGTGAGATCAAATCTCCAATCTACAAACTTCCAAAGGCTAACGAAGACTGCTTGGCAGGGCCCATTCGGCTACGGGGCGTTCTCGACGACACTGATGACCCTGTCTCTGTCCATGATGGGCATTCGCAATGTTGAGAATCAGACCGTCTTCATAGCCAACCTCTGTTTCCTTGCCGGAAACGGACTGCTCATCTCTGCGCAGTGGGAAATGGTTAGGGGCGACACGTTTGCTTACACAACCTTGATTGCATTTGGTGAGTTTACTACCTGTCGCGTTCTGATGCTCTTACTGAGGAGTAAAGCCTTTTACTACGGTGGCTACGGGTTTCTTCTCATCCCTTCCGTGGGCATCGTGGATGGTTATGGAGGCAAGACGGCGGAATATTTCAATGCTTTCGGCTTCTATCTTGCTGGTACGTGATTCCGTCTCTTAAGCTGAAGAACTTATGATGACATGATGATCCAGTATGGTCCCTTTTCAACGTATTTTTCTTCATCGCCGCCTTTTCAACGCAAGTTCCCCCTATAACAAGCTTAGCAACTTATTTGACATGCTGACCGTGACAAAACTGAAGCGACATTGCAAACGTCGTCGTTTACGGTGCACTCGAGTTCTCTTACATCTTCAACTGCGCCGTAAACTTTGTCTTTGCAGATGGCCACACAGCTTCCGGCAAGAGCTTGACGAAAGTCGCCGGATCGTTCGGGTTCATTGCCGCGCTGGCGGGATTCTATGCCATGGCAAACGGCTTCTGCGGCGATGTGCTGCCGTTTGAGATACCGCTAGGCGATCTCTCACGGTTCTTTGCGAAAAGCAAACTGCGTGGCACCAGAAGAAAGGCCACGTGAGGTTCGGAGTAGAACACGCCGTTCTTCGTGGTCTGCCCGGCCAAACGCCGTTTGCTGCCGATGGCCGATGGCCGAGTGGCGCCGGGGATCCACAGTCGATCGGCTTCTGCCGGGCCCTGCATCGGGATTTGGGGATTCATTGTCAACGTATGATCTGTTTCCTAAATTTCACACCTCATCATATGAGTAGAACGTCAAGAGAGAGCGAATTACAGTAGTCGGTGATGTGTAATTTGTTGTACATCACGTCCCATGACATGGCTATACATCTCCTTGCGCCAGAATGTCCTTGACGCGCCCGGAATTGAGTCCAGTGATTTTCAACCTCTCGATGGGCCCCCGATGTCACACGATTCTGACGACTATCATTCTTGAAGATCCACGGAGCTGACTACGTGACTACGACGGAGTCAACCAAGCGTACCCGCGGCGCATTCTACTTGGACAAGCGTTCGTAAGACGCAAGTTTCCACTATGTTCCGCAACGACTCGGCTCGAGACGATGGTGACAGATCCCAAAGAGAGGATAGGAGCGTGGTGGTAAGCCGCCCTCCCGATCCCGCCCTCCAAAGCCGAAGCCGAACCATTCAAGCCGAGGACCGGAAGCCGAGATGGGTCGTGTGGGGCTGCCACCCCCGACATCCGGCCCGCCTCCGTCGAGTGTCCAGTGCTGGTTACCCCACTTTCAAGCCCAGTGACCCCCATGCCCGCCCCCCTCCTCTCTGCAAACTTGCACACTTCCTCCATCTAAACGGACTCTGCAGCGGGAATAGACACACTAGCCCCGGGGAATAGCGGATTCACCATGCTCTAGTGTCAGCCCGCCCATCCCCCTACGCGCGTGAACTGCTGGGGCAGCAGACAGAAAGCCTGCCGTGCCGTCCATCACATACATACACGCTATTGCGTGATTGGGTCTCTCGCAAAATTTTGATAAGTGAGCAAAAGGGGGACGGGACATAGTATACGTACGCCTGGGGAGAGCGGGCGGGCGCCGCCATCACAGATTACATGGTCAAGTCAGGCAGGTAAGCCGTAACAGGCCTCTGGTGCAGTAGTCGCTGGACGGTTGCTGACCTCTCGTGGGTCACAAGACGGCTCAGCGCTGACGCCGGGCCGCGACCGGCGGCGGTAGCGGTAGAAACGGCGGTGGACAGCTGTTGGTGGTGGCTGGGAAGACAGGACAGGACAGACGGAAGGCCCCCCCTCTCGATGAATTTAGAAGGATTTGAGAGGGGGCGGTAACAAGGAATCGGCCTGGGGCCGCATGCCTCGCCGGCTTCTTACAGCGCATTGCAGTGTGTAGGGGAGCGGAGAAGTTCAAGGTTGCCCGCCGCAAACCGGGGGTGGACCGTGGCAGAAGAAAAAAAAAAAGCTGCATGCGGAAGCCAGTTCTTCACACACTTTCTCTCTCACTCTCATACTTTTTCCTTTTCCTTTCATCATCTTTGACTCATGACATTGTGTCATTGACTGGAATGGACCCTTGAGGCTCAAGCCGTAAAGTTTGGGATTACATGCGATTCTGCGCAGGAGCTTAGATTGCTTGCGTACGCTCAACTCAATTGCAACCTCCTTCTGTCTTGGCCCAGGATTCACGTACATCTCAATTCAAGGTTCACCCACCATCCTGCTCACACGAGCCTCAAACTCTGTACACAATGCTAACTCATGATTTCAGTTCTCAACAACACTGAATCCTGAATAATACCAATCAAAACAAATCATGGCTCCCAAAAAGGGGACCTCGCCGTCCTCGGACGAGAGAACGCCTCTCATCCCCTCCATCGAACACCAACCAGCAACGCCCCTCCCCATCGGCTCGGAAACCAACGCCATCCCGCCAAACGAGTTCGACCTCCTCCTCTCCAAGTCCCTCCCGACCACCGGCCCCTTCCTCGAGCCCGAGTCCACCGTGAACCCGCTCCTCCGCGGGCCCCGCCGCTACTCCAAAACCTCCAACCGCCGGCCGTCCCTCGCCAGCCGCTCCGACCGCTCCGACTCCGGCCTCGAGAACGCCGTCGCCGACGATGCCTCCGACGCCGCCAGCATCAGCAGCGTCGAGTCCACGCCCTACCTCAACGGCATCTCCCGCTCGCGCTTCTGGTTCATCTTCGCCGAGATCCTGCTCACCTACTTCATCGCCTGCTTCGACGGCACCATCATGGCCAGCAGCCACCCCGTCATCACGTCCTACTTCCACGCCTCCAACAGCGCGTCCTGGCTCTCCACGGCTTTCCTGCTCACCAGCTCCGCCTTCCAGCCCCTGCTCGGCCGCCTGTCCGACAGCATCGGCCGCAAGCCCCCCTACGTCGCCACCATGGCCATCTTCTGCGTCGCCACCGTCTGGTGCGCCCTCGCCCAGAGCATGACCAGCTTCATCCTCGCCAGGGCGGCCTGCGGCCTCGGCGCCGGCGGCATGATGACCCTGGGAAGCATCATCGTCAGCGATCTGGTGCCCATCGAGTGAGCCCCCCTTTTCCTCTCCTTCGTTACCGGGGTAATGTATTCGCCGATGTAAGCAACTAACACGCCCTCCAGAAACCGCGGCGCCTACCAGTCCTACATCAACATGATCTACGGCGTCGGCTCCGCCCTCGGCGCGGCCCTCGGCGGCGCCATGGCGGACCACCTCGGCTGGCGCTGGGAGTTCGGCATCCAGGTCCCGCCCCTGATCATCTGCTGCATCATCGCCGTCATCGCCGTGCCCGGCGACCTCGGCCTCCCGCGCGGCGCCAAGCGCGAGACCCTCGTCGAGGCCCTGCGCGCCTTCGACTTCAAGGGCTCCGCCCTCCTCACCACCGCAATCACCTTCTTCGTCCTCGGCCTCAACCTCGGCGGCAACGTCCTGCCGTGGTCCCACCCCGTCGTCGTCGCCTCGCTCGCCATTTTCGGTGTCTCCTTCCCCGTGTTCTTGTACGTCCAGTCGTACGCCGGACGGCCCATCATGCCGTTGCACCTCGTCCGCCACGCCCCGAGGGCGAACCTCATCTTTTCAAACTTCTTTGCGGCGTTGTTGAGTAACGCCATCCTGTTCAACATGTAAGTCTCTACCTCTCGACCCAGACTTCCCCCCTTGCTAAGACCACGCTCCAGCCCCCTCTTCTTCCAAGCCGTCCTCCTAACAACAGCAACCTCCTCCGGCCTCCGCCTCGTCCTCCCCTCCGTCGTCTCCTCCATCGTCGGCACCGCCACCGGCTTCCTCATCACCTACACCCGCCGCCTCAAATGGCCCCCGCTCTCCGGCGCCTCCGCCCTCTTCGTCGGCTGCCTCGCCCTCTCCCTCATGCGCCGCGGCTGGCCCTCCTGGCTCTACCTCCTCTGCCTCGTCCCCTCCGCCGTCGGCCAGGGCTTCCAGTTCCCGGGCACCTTCATGGCCGTCCTCGCCGCCTCCGACCAGCGCGAGCAGGCCGTCGTCACCAGCACCCTCATCCTCTGGCGCTCCCTCGGCATGGTCCTCGGCGTCGCCAGCAGCAGCCTCGTCGTGCAGAACGCCCTCGTCGGCTACCTCGACGAGTTCGTCACCGGGCCCGACAAGGACGAGGTCATCCGCAAGGTGCGCCAGAGCGTCGAGGAGGTTGTGAAGCTGCCCGAGGCGTACCGCGAGCAGGTCGTCATGAGCTACGAGGCGGCGCTGCGGCTGACGTTCGTCTGCTGTACGGCGATTGCGTTTGTGTCGGTGCTGACGCTGGTGCCGATCAAGCTGCCCAGGCTTGGTTCGCGTAAATAGGGGGTACTGATAATACTGTACATGATTTCAGGCACGATGTTGAGAATGACATATAAAGCATAGCATCAAATGGCGTTAGCTGGGATCACATAATAAAAATTTCAATTTGCCATGCCCAGGCGTTATAAGCCAGCCAGCCCACCACCCCGGTGTTTTCACCAAAGACCCAATCGTACAGTACAATACATTCTAATAGTGTCCGTTCACCCCGTTGCTGCGGAGCGCGTCCAGCTCCTCCTTCGTCTTGCGGTAAAGCTCCTGCGCCTCGCGCTCTCTCCTGCTAACGAATCCGACCTCGTCTCTGAGACCACCCAGGCGCCGTTGGATGGCGACCTCTTCCGAAATGGCGAGGGTCTTGAAGCCGCTGAGGGCGTTGTTGGCCTTCTCCAGAGCCTCGGCGGCCTCGCCAATCTTGTCCTTTAGCATCTTTTGCCTCTTCTGGTAGCCGCCAAGGTGCAGCGCAAGCTTCTTCTCCAGCTTGATGCCCTTCTCGGCAGTGGCCACGATGGCGTCTTGAATGGACTGTGACATCGTTAGCTAATGATTCGTAGAGATCAGTTCGTCTCTGGACTTACATCAAAGGCATCCCTCATAGCCGCCTCCTCTTCCTCTTCATCGTCTCCGTAGCAACCCAATCCCAGTAGCAGAGAGTTCTTGCCCCGGTTGTCGAAGGACTGTTGAATCTCGGCCCGGGAAGGTCTGGGGTTGGTCTCACTCAAAATCTGCAGCCGGGCCTCGGCAAGATCGTTGTCGCTGATGGTTTGCAGGCGAGGCGGAACGCCGCTTACGGTAATCTTGGGTGACGGGTACTTGACTGCGTCGTTGGCAATCAACGCAGCCGCCTCTCTGGCAATGAGCGCCTCCGCCTCATTCTTCACCTGACTTGCAACAGACAGCAATGCAGTGACGTCCACCTGACTTGGCCGGGGCAGGTTCTTCTGCATGACTTGTGTCCTTCTCTGCATCTCCAGGGCATGCTGTGCTGCCTTGTACTCGGCTTCTCTGCGGTCTCGTTCCGCAGCATCCTCGAGCATCATCTCGTCGGTTGCTGCGAGCTCCTTCTGCTCATCAGGAAGCTCCAGCTCCCATTCAGTATCTTTCGGCTTGGGCAAAGACGCCAAGCCTTGTCGTAGTTGACTGCGCAGAGCCATGTCTCTCATCTTCACGTCTCTCGGGGTGGCGCCGACCATTGTGCCGTCGTTGGCATTCAACGCAAAGCTGTCGCGTGGCGTCCTCATGGGGGTCTGGCCAACCCGAGCTGGCGTTTGACCAACGCCGTTGGCATGCATCGGCGTCGCCATGGGGTTGGGTGTTGCGACGGTTTGCTTGCGAGGCGCAATGCCATCGAATCCCGTCGACTCGGCACCCTCATGCAGAGGGGTATTCTCACCACCAAGCAGCGATGACTGTGTGTTGGTCAGAGCTCGGATGTTCCTGATCTCGTTCGCGATGTGGTCCTCTTGCGCCGGTGCTCGGGGTGTCCTGATCGGGGCGCTGTTGTTCAAAGTCGAGTACTCGCTGACCAACCCACGTGTCGCATCGTTCTCGCTCTCGCGCGCCATTATGTTCGCCCTCTCACCGACCATGCCCATCTTGACAATCTCCTCCAGCTCGCCCTCGCTGACCTGCGGCGCAGGCAGATTCAGCGCTCGTCGCTTACTGCTCTGCTCGGCCTCGCGGATCTTCTGCATCTGTCCGGCCTTCATGGCGGCTTGGAACGACGCAGACGGCGGCTCCTTTTCCTTCTTTCTCCTCTTGTTCTCGCCATCCTCATCCCCGTCACCCTTGCGCTTGCTCGCAAGCTGCTGTTTTCTCGGGTCGAACGCCAACCGCTGCTGCTCGTTGCGCGCCTCCTCCTCGGTGGTATCGTAGAAACCCGGCGCGGCCTTCTTCTCGAACGGAATGTCGGCATTGTAGTCCATCTGCCCCTTCTTGCGCGTGACGACCTTGATGTTGATGCCGGCCGTCTTCAGCTCGCGTCGCTTCTGCAGCGCAGCCAGGCGGCGCGACTCCTCCTGCTGGCGCTCTCGCGCCTTGCGCTTCGCCTTCTTTCCCTGTGTGTTTGCGAGACGCGCGCGAGCCTCGCTCAGCATCTCCTTTTCGTCCTCGTCGAGGTCGATCGTGTCGGGGCGGGCGGGCTTGCTTTCGGGGTCGGGGTCGACTTCTCCGGGACGCAGTCTCCTGACATCATCGGCACTGGGTGCTTGCGTCTCGCCGCCTTCCGGGCCGGTGAGGCCAAACGAGCCAGCCTCGCGGGCTTCGGCTTCGTCGAGGAGCTTCTGGTATCGTTCGAGGCACTGGTTGGCGGTTCGGCCGACGATGGGGGCGATGGTGCGCCATTGCGTGGGCATCAACTTGGCGAGATGCAGCAGCTTCTCATCCTCCTCCTTGCTCCACTCGATCTTCTTGATGCTCGGGTCCAGCCATTCGTTCCATCTCGCCTTGCACTGCTTCGGGGTCTTGCGGGCGAGCAGCGACGAGACACGCGCCCACTGGTTCAGGCCGTATTTGGAGACGGAGGCCTTGAGGATTTCATCCTCGATGTTGGTCCAGACACCTCCCTTGACGACACCCATCTTGGAAGGTTCGGAGATGAAATCGGGCGGGCGGGTTGTTGTAAAAGTCGATGAAGCCCGTCGCGAGGGCGTAACGCGATGCGAACGAACGTGAGGCGATCGTAAAGTTTTGGTACAAGGCTGATAGGAGTCCTCACTTACGTCAGCAGGAGGCACGCGTGATTGGCTCCTGCGCAAGTCCGAGAATGCAGCTCACCGGAGCTGGCCGACCCACACCGAGCGCGATCTGATAGAATGTCTCGGTGAGGTTCCCCAAAGTCAATTTCGACCACAAAACGTGAGGGTGCATGGGCCTCGGCAACGATTGGACTGTGCTCCGCTAGCACCTTGATAAGAGCAGCCGCATTCACGAAGTCAAGTTGTCGCCCCCTCTCTTTCCTCCTCAACGCCGCCGAGGCATAGTCGCATCCACGCGGCCGTCGTATTCACCAACGACGATGTCCCTTGCGTGGCCTACATTTTAGTCGATCCTTCTCGTCGACAGTGACGAGCTCTGAGCATTTGCTTCGCAGGATGGCGTGGCCTTGGATCGCTGCAGAGAGGTGGAGTTTGCATCACTTGCTGACTCGGCGTGCAAACGCCCGACGATAGGATCACTTTTTTTTTTTTTTGGAAAACGGCAAAGTGCTGAATGCGGTAGGTAGATTACCATTTTCCCAGCACAGCGAAGCGGAGCGGAGTTTGTTGGCCGTCAAGACACCACATGGCAGACAGCACACCACCCCCGTGGACAGGGCGATATGCCGTCGGATGATGGCAAACAGATAGCGAAGCTGCAGACGGGGGACAATCAACTTCTCACAGATTGCTTTCGGGTCACCCTGATCTTCTTCTGGCGTTCTAGCAAGTCGGAAACCGGAGCGCAAGGAGCAGCGGCTTCAGACGAAACCTGGGCCAGCCCAGGCTCGGCAGAACAGAGTTCGCAAAACAGGGCAGACTTTCAGCCAACAGATGGAACTTCCAGGACAGTGGCACCGCGGGACCGGTCCGCCGGTCGGTGCTGAAACAGGCCGACCACCGAACCTTGTCGACGGGTAACGACAGGATAAATGCCGTCGGCCTCTGAGGGGGCGTTGGCGTTGGGCGTTGGACTGTGTTCCGTTTTTGGGCAGTGAGTTTGCGCCGTTGTCAGTGAGCTGCTGCTGTCAGGACTCAGAGACTCGGTGTTCTGTGAGAGGTGGTGCTCTGACTGTGTGGGCATTGTTACGTATGCTGGGTCAATCTGACACGTATTTTGACGCGGAGTCGTGGTTATCAATGATCATTGCTTTCGGGTCAGGGTGGTTTGGGTAGTATTTGGGTAGCATCTGCATTGCTTGCTGGCGTATCAGTGACAAACCAGACGGCCAGTGGCAGCAGCAACTGTTGGTCACCCACGGTAAAGTGAGGGAGCAAAGTGGCCGCGCGGGTATCAAGAACGGGGAAACATCAAGCTTAGAAATCAAGCCCCGGACTGCGGTCGAGTCGAATCCCGGTTCGCGATGGCTGCGACTGGACTAGCACTGGACAGGACTTACTGCAGTCTGCTGGTTCCATTGGATGCGGTGCCCCTCACTAACTGTCGGCCCTGACAGATCTGGATGCTAGGGATGCAGTACACACCAGAGGTACGTAGGTAAAGTAAAGAAGCAGCTGTTAGTGGCTGCGGACTGTGAAGAGTAGCCGAAGGGTGGCACCCCTTATCGCGCCCATCTCTGCGAAACTGCGTCATGGATATGCCTGGCATACGCCAACTCATGCGCCATCCGTCCCACGAGATTGGTTCGCACTCGTCGAGAACCCCAGGTCCGGCAGGCACGCGGGCCATCGCTGGGCAGACTTGTGGCAGGGACACTGTGGTTTGCGAGGACCTGTTTTGAGGGATTGATGGTGGTGACGCTGATGATGATGATGATGATAGACCTGCTAGACGGGGTTCAATAGAGGGTGAGAGAAAGGGCACATCACTACCTTTTCTACCTACCTATTCCATGGGGGTTCATGCTGAGTTGCCCTGTCATGACCGCAACATGATGAACATCCGCTGATAGGTAGAGTCATGGAAGTCTAAGGGAGTCCGCGGCCATTCCTCCCGCATCTCTCTCTGTCTGTACCAACAAAACTCCGCCAGTCCACCGGCCCAACGAAACGTGGTTAGGCCGTTGCGGCGTTGGTCTGGTCTGGTTTGTTCTCTATTTTGTCACTTGAGAGTCTTCTTCTGCCTGCGCCAATAGGAACCGTTGGCGCGCACTGCTCTGACCTTGTCTGCTTCACCTCTGGATTCCCAGCGTTGCGCAGCGCATGGCAGCGCCCATCGTCGCCTCCCCGAGTCGTATGTACGCATCGCATCCCCGGCGGTGCGTGGTGCCCTTAGGTTCTCCATCCGATCATCACCCCCTGGATCCCTACCCGCGCTGTCCAGAAGTTCCGGCATCCCAGCTCTTGGCGGAGCGCGCCGCCGGGAGCGGCGCCGGGGCCGCCGGGGGGGGGGGG